>VZTM01038486.1:173681-243661 GCA_013400555.1 Jacana jacana | reverse complement strand
GGTGCTTTTTATTGTATACTTGGATAGTGTTGTGGTTATTATATAACTCTCCCCTTTCTACTGAAACTCCCAGATTTCTGTACTGTGAGGTTTGTGTTATTTTTAGGGTGCCAAGTAGAAGATTTTACTGTTTCAATTTTGAGTCTTTTCTTGACATTTCCTCAAAAATTCACACTAAATTTTTCAGCCGCTCTCCTTCCTGAAGCCATGGTGACAAATTTCCTTTTTCTTTCCCCCTTCTTGTTTTTCTTATTTAAAAAAACAAATAAATAAAACACTCTCCAGATGTTTGGTGATCTCATTCCTTATTAACTTTGGAAAGATCTTGCCTACCACAGAGATCAGATTCACTAGTCTATGGCTTCCTGACTCCTCCTCAGTTCCTTTCCCACAATGCTTCCAGGAATGCACAGACACCTATTTTGGCATCAAATCTGGATTCCATGAGCTCAAACTTTCAAATATATCTAATTACCAAAGTTTTTACTGTATTCTTTTTAAACAGAAAATCTAATTTGCAAAGTAGGCACACAAATTACGTAGCTAGTTAATCAGTGTTTATCCAAATAATTTCCCCTGACATGAAATCTGAAGTGTTCAGAGACCTGAACAGTTCCTGTACTGCTTGAAAAAGGTGACCATCTTTGTGTGGAGGGTCAACCCTGGCTGGATGCCAGGTACCCACCAAAGCATCTTAATCACTCCCCTCCTCAACTGGACGGCGGAGAGAAAATATAATGAAGAGCTCACGTGTTGAGATAAGGACAGGGAAATCACTCAGCAATTACCATCATAGGAAAAACAGACTCGGCCTGGGGAAATCAGTTTAATTTTATTACCAACCAAAACCAGAGTAAGATAATGAGAAATAAAAAAACCTTAAAACACATCCCTCCCAACTTTCCCTTCTTCCTGGGCTCAACTTCACTCCAGATTTCTCTACCTCCTTCCTTCCAGTGGTGAAAGGAGACAGGGAATGAGGGTTGCTGTCAGTTCATCACTCATTCTCTGCAGGTCCATCCTGCTTAGAGGAAGGACACCTCACACTCTTCCCCAGTTCCAATGTGGGGTCCGTTCAATGGGAGACAGTTGTCCGTGAACTTCTCCAATGTGAGTCCTTCTATGGGTTGCAGCTCTTCATGAACTTTTCTGGCATGGGACTCTTCCACAAGGTGCAGTCCTTCAGGAACAGACTGTTCCAGTGTGGGTCCCCCACAGGGTTACAAGTCCTTCCAGAAAACCTGCTACAGTGCGGTCTCCTCTCTCCACGGGTCCACAGATCCTTCCAGGAGCCCACTCCAGTGCAGGCTCTCCACAGGTCCCAGCTTCCTTCAGACATCCACCTTCTTCAGTGTGGGCTCCTCCATGGGCTGCAGTTGGATAACTGCTTCACCATTAATCTCCATGATCTGCAGGGGGACAACCTGCCTCACCATGGTTTTTACCATGGACTGCAGGGGAATCTCTGCTCCAGCACCTGGAGCACCTTCTTGCCCTCCTCCTTCACTGGCCTTAGTATGTGCATAATTGTTGCTCTCACATATTCTCACTTCTCCCTTTGGCTACAGCTGCACAGGTATTTTAGGTAATTTTTTTCCCCTTTTAAAATAAATTATCACAGAGGCACTACCACAATTGTTGACAGACTTGGCCTTGGTCAGCAGTGGGTCTGCCTTGGAGACAGCTGGCATTGCCTCTATAGGACATACTGGATAGCCTGGGGGCTATCACAAGTCAAATGAAGCACATGATTGGGAAAAGCCAGCAGGGATTTACCACAGGCAAATCATACTTGAGAAACTCAGTTGCTTTCTACAACAAAGTAACCTGCACAGTTGATGAGGGGTGAGAGGTGAACATTGTCTACCTGGACTTCTCCAATATTTTTGTCATGGTTTCCTAGAAAAATTGCTACAGTCTAGACAAAGGGTCTGTGCAGTGGATTGGGAACTGGCTGATGGGCTGCCTCCAGAGGGTGGTGACAAATAGCTCCTTTTCAAGATGGCAACCTGTCACGGTTGGGGTCCCCCGGGGGTTGATACTAGGCCCAACGTTGTTACGTAACTTCATAATTGATCTGTATGATGGGATCAAGTGTATCCTGATGAAGTTTGCTGATGACATCAAACTGAATGGGGAAATGGACACTTGAGAAGGGAGAGTCACTCTGAAGAAAAACCTGGTTAGGCTGGAAAAGTGGATTAGCATGAAGGTCAACAAGTGTAAGGGTGTTGTGCCTGGAAAACATAATGCAGGAGTGCAGCACAGACTAGGATCTACCTGGCTGGGGAGCAGGTCTATGGAAAGGGCCCTGTGGGTCCTCATGGACAACAAGCTCAATGTGAGAGAAGAATGTGCTGTAGTGGCAAAGAAAGCCAACAGGATGCTGGGTTGTGTCAACAAGGGCATCACCAGCAGAGGCAAAGAAGTCATTATTCCAATGTACTCAGCACTGGTCAGGCCACACTACCTGGAATATTATGTTCAGTTTTGGTGCCTGCTATACAAAAAAGATGTGGACAAGCTAGAGAGGGCCCTGAGAAGGACTGGGAAGCCTGTCATCCAAGGAAAGGCTGGGAGAATTGGGTTTGTTCAGCCTTGAGAGGAGAAGGCTTAGGAGAGACCTTATTCCCAAGTTCCAGTATTTAAAGGGTGGTTACAAAGAAGATGGAGACTCCCTTTTTACAAGGAGTCACACGGTAAAGATGAGACATAATAGGTACAAGTTACTACTGGGGAGATTCTAATTGGATACAAGAGGAAAATTTGGGCAATGAGAACAATCAGCCATTAGAATAATCTCCCCAGGGAAGTGGTAGATTCCCCAACATTGGACACTTTTAAGAATCAGCTGGACAGGGAGCTGGGCCATACTGTATAGACTGTGCCAAATGATTCTTGAAGTTCCTTCCAACTTTATATTTTTTTTCTGTGAAGCGGGGGAAGCTTCTAGCAGCAACTCATGTAAGTCCTTCCTGTAGCCCCTCATCTACCAAGCCCTTGCTATGCAAACCCAGAATGCCTTGTTGCCATTCTTTATTAATTTTATAGTGGATGCTAAGAACAGTGGCACCTTGGGTTTTTTTTTTTGTTTTTTTTTTTTCATGTAGTTCAGTTCCACAGGTGGGAAAATCAGCTCAGGTTAAAAAATATCCATAGGCTGATGTTAATTAAGGAAGCTCTGGCTGTGTGTGGTGAGGCTGGACTGCACAACAGAGTCCTCTGATTTTGCTTCTCAAAGGGTTCAGGACTAAGTCTGAGTGGTGTCATGGCCCTTTCAGGCTAACTGCCAGGAGGTGAATTTCAGTCTTACAAATCATAATAGTGACAACAACAACAATAACAATAATAGAAGCTATGAGTTTTGTCAGTGTCATTCACTACTGCTATTCCTAAAATATCTGAGAAGGACTTCTTTTTAACTGTTGCCTCTGACAACTCTTCAGACAACATCATGCTTTCTGCTTTTCTTGTCAGAACTTGAGAGTTTACTAACATTTTGGAGGCTGGCTGCATTTGGGGTTTCTGCTCTGGAAATACCCAGTTGCACAGCACTCCAAAGTTATCGACAAGCTGTTTTTTAAGTTACAGTCACTCAGAGGAGCAGCCAGTTTCCAAACCCACTGCAAACTGGATAGGGGAGTTCCAGGGAGAAGTGCAATTGGGAGTGTATTCTAGTATGAACCATAGACCCACACATGTGCATTTGCTCGTGAGTGCAAGTCTCAGATCCAGTTCACAAGCTAAGATGAAAAATTCACTGTAAAGGAGTTTAAAAAAACTAAAGTCTCCTTTACCTTAAAAATTCACTTCTGATTTGCACAGTGGCTTTTGTTGAATTAAGGGGCCATCCTCTTCTTCCTTTTATTTCTTTTAGAGTGAAGCTGCTGTCATCACTTTTCAATAGTTTTTCCCTAATTGCAGGGCAAACAACCCTGGTGTTATTGCTAATATCTTCAGCATCAACAGAGGGTAGGGATGCAGCTCAAAACATTTTGTTAAGGAATATGCCCATCAAGATATGTTTGCCCCCTTGTAGCTCTGGGCAAGGAAATACCATACTGCTTTGTCTTGCCAGAACCACAATTTTTCTAAGCATTCCAAGCAAAACCGGTTGCGGAGGTTGATTCTGGCAAAATGACGAAATTCATAAACCTGTCAACTCTTCCCACGTCAGAGGTGGGACTGTGTGCCAGCTCCACTGGCACAGTGCCCTCTTGCCTCTCCCCCTTCCCTTTGGCAGCTTCACTCCACAATCTCCAACTTACCAAAGCACCCGCCAGGAAATGTGCTCATTCCAGTGTCTGGATCACTGCAGCACTGACTTGTGATGCTGGCATCTCCCTTCTCCAATGAAATGTTGCTTTTACAAATCTTAGTGGAGATGGCAAAATAACCCCACCTCTTTCTAAACATGATATTACTCTAGCCTCCCCCTTTTCAAGCCATTGACATTGCTGACTCAGCTAGAGGATTTTCCCTGGTTTTGGTCATTTGGAAGGACTTGACTTTACTAGGTGCCTGATATTTTTTAGGAAGGAGCTAGATATATGTAAACAGAGAGTTAGCAGATCATAACTTAAATAGCACTCCCTCCCTCCTACGAAGCCATTTGCTTTCCTGACTGAAACCAGTGGTTTGTGATTCTTCACATTATTCTTTTAATGTCATGACCTGTGTGTCAAAGTGAGAGGTTGCTTGTGGATTTTTCTTGTCCTTGAAAGCAATACTTTCTCCAGAGACAAAGAGGCTCTTTTACAACACTCTTAGCAATTGCCATGAGGTGGGAGCTACAAATCGGGCAAGCCTGGGCAGTTGCATGCTGACATTTTTCATTCCTCATGTCCCACAAGTATTTCTCTTTCAACAGGCTTCTGTGCAAGCAAAAAGGAACTTTTTTGTTTCCTTGATTTAGTTATATTATGTTTTAAAATTCCTCTTTGGCTCCAATTTCCCTTTGGAAGATGCCCTAGCCATAAAAAATTCACACACCCCTTTTAAATTATTAAAATTACAAATTTGTGTTGTTCCTCTAGCCCTATCAACAAATAACAGACAAATATCCTTAATTTCATTTGCATTTGCAAAGCCTTTGCAAGCTGTTTTCCACAATAGACCACTCATAGCTTTGCACCTCAGAAATGAAAAAGTAGGCAGATTTGGCCCTCGAAAAGAAGCCTTTTCCAATTTTTTGTAAACATTAACGACCTATTCATAAAGAAAAGGGCAAAAGTTTTGCACAAAGAGATATTAAGACGTTGAAAAACTGCTAAAGTCTGCTGGAGAAATAATTGATGGTGATAGCTTTGAGCAGAGACTTTGAGAAAGAGAAAAGAGAGCTACAAATACAACAAAGTTAATTTTGGGACAAGATTAGAAAGCTTCCATTGATATTTCTGATGATTTTCATACATACATAATATGAGACCAGAGGAATAGCTCTACCATATGAAACATCAAAAATGTCCCTGTATCTCAATATTCTGTCTCTGACACTGTCAATAGTGGATATTTTTTGGAAGAGTGTCTGAATGGAACAGGGATGCAGTGATACCTCCCTGGCATGTTCTCCTATTTCCACTGGCTGAATACCTAGGCCACCAGCTTCTTTGCATTCTTCCAGGCACATCTCCAACTGTGTTTTGACCTTATGTATACCATAATGTCTTGTAGCAGGATGCTCCACAGTTTAACAGCAAGCTCTGCAAAGAGTAGCACCAGCTCATGTTAGTTTTGAATTCTTGACCTATTATCATCAGTTAATGTCCTTCTTCTCAGTCTTCTATTGGGAGTAACAGTAACGAGTCATTCCCTATTTCCTATTCACCTTTTCCATTCTACTTCTGCTTTTACAGTCTTCTGTCATGCCACTTTTTAGTCACCTTTTTTCCCCATGATTAAGGAATCCTTACCTATATGTCCGTTTATTATATGGAAGCCATTTGGTATCTTCGATCTTTCTTTTTGCTGCTCCCTATATCATTCTGGTTCTTCTACACACTTGCATAGAAGAAATGTATCCTTCATATCCTTTCACCTTAAAAATATACTGGTTACCAACAACGGAAACATGATGGAGAGAAAACTCTGACAGGTACTGCTATTTTAGGCCACCATTCAGAAAACTGCTGTGTGCCATTGCCTTCTGCTGAGGACAGATGTTAGTCATGTTAGTTAATGCAATACTAGAAGTTGTTTGGCTCAGATCCAGACAGACATTCAGGCTTCCAGCTCCTGTTCAGGCTTCTAACGTTTTGCTGGTTTAATGGAAAGCTGGATACTCAGATGTGATTATGATAGGAACCTCAACAGAATTAAATTCTCAGTGTGTGTGATAAGGTTTGAGCTTGCAGGGTAAGGACATAATCTCTGAGCACAATTAAATGGCAGTATTGAAGATTTTTAGAGGTGTTATAAAAAAGAAGCCCTTGGTAAACTGAGATTATGGGGGATTATGGGAAACACTTTTTCTCTTGGATGATACGCATGGATGATCTCTCGGGATGGTTTTGCTCTTTGCATAGTAAATTGTCACCGTAAAGGAAAAATGGATTAATTTTAAAGTTTTCTTGTAAGGAGGCAGGATTGGTGATTACATTTTCCTGTAAGATGAAAGAAGCAGCAGAGGACATCCACGTTTCCCAGAAGCTGATTTCTCCTGGTTTGTATTTAGTGTTCCAAAAGCAAAACCTCTTTGGTTAGACATGCATTTAAAATCACCTGGCAGGTACAGTGCCTTGTGCAAGAAAAACATGATTTTCATTTGATCCAACATTTGTCTTCAGTGGGAACTCCTGTGTGGGCAAAGTCTGTGTGATCAGCTGACCCCTCTGGCAATGCACTCTCTAAGACAGTGATCTCAGATAAAGGTCTTGTATTCATTTCTGTTACAGAAAATTAAACTAGTCAGAAACAAATGTGCCATTCCTTTTCCTCTGGGTTGCAGCTTTCCATTTGGAACCCCTTCTTGCTTCATTTTCTATTCCTACCAGCATATACTGGATGAGTGTCTCTTTATACAGTGTGTAATTCAGATTTATTAATGCAGTTTGTGTAAATTGTATGTTATTTCTCTTTCCAGCTATAATGATGCAGCCCTAGAGAATTTGCTTTCATTTCAAACTTTTCACAGTTTGAAATATCACACCCCGTAAGTAGTCATTTTAAACACCACTGCTGGAAACCATGAAGAATAGCAAAGAAGCACTCATGGCTCCTAGTAGTATTCTGGGCACGGGGGATTTCACTATCATCTTCCCTTCCTATAATAGCCTGTATTCTCAGACTTTCAGTAGAATGACTAAAAGTCTAGAAGGCAATAACTAGAGCTAAATTAAAGATGGAATAAGGTACCCAAAGGCATATGAGTTACATCTGTGATTGTGATGATCAGAAAAGTGGGTCAAGAGTTCCATGACCTGATGTAAGGTTGTACTTGCAAGGTTAGGAGAGCTTTCAAGGTTGAGTGTCAACTGATGAGTCTCGATACAAATCCCAATATCACAGTAAATATAACCCTCCTGTGAACTGCTCTACATAAAAGAAGGATTTCTTCATAAACCGTAAAAGACAAAGACTGAAAACTAATTTCAAATTTTGCCAAATGCTCTGCTGCTCTATGGGAGAGGTAGGGAAGGACTGAAGAGAGAAATTGAGGGCGGAAAAAAAACCAAACCAAACCTGATGTGGCATGTTTCACAATGTTGCAACACGGCTTGATGCAACCAATTGTTGGAAGCAAAATATCTCTGTGACCTCAGGTCCAAAGCACACAGCTCTACTGCAAAGAGGTCTGGCAGGCTCTCTGACCTAAATTCTGATTATAATAAATGCTCTAGCAAACAATGAGGTGCTAAAAAAACACAAGCAAAAAAAGGTAAGCTATGAAGTAATTCCACCATGTTACCAGAACTATGTAAAGAGAGTATGGGGATGGAGGTGGACATAACATTCATAACAGCAAAACCATAAACAGCTGAGGTGCAAAGAGTTTACAATGCAGATTTGCCTGAGGCAGTGAGTAACCTTGCCATGCTCTGCGAGTGGTCTGGATTGCCCCACCTTGGTGGTGGGAAGGAGCCAGCTGGAAGCATGGAGCATCCTGTCGTGTGCCCATTGGATGGCACTGCCATCGCCCAGGAGCAGCTGGTGTTGAGTTGAGCTCCCACATGTGCCCAAGCACGTGGAGATGTACACACTCCAAAGACTAACATTAGCTTGTACTGGAGCCACACTTAAAGACTCGATGCTGCTTGTGCACAGCAGGACAAGTCTCAGGCTTGAAAGGTGATGATAAAACTGTTAGATGTAGGTGCATCTTTCACTAGCTTCAATTTCAATTCAGAACCCAAGTGTAAATTAATTTCCTGTAGATTTCTCTGTTGACTTCCATATAAAAAATTTCCATTCCGTATAAGAAAGCCATTTTAAAAGAATAACTCTTCAGCTATTTTGTCCCCTCCAGAAAGTCATATTATCACCTTCCACTTTATTAAAAGTGTGATGGGACTGTGCTCAGTGACTCCATTAATCATGCTGATCTAAAGTTGATCCATGAGTTATTAATTATAGTGCAATTTAGCTTAACTCTTTAATAATGGACATATATATATATTCTATACACACTGTGAGAACTAAGGACACTAAATGCTTTAGAAAATAGATTAGCAGTTGTAACAGAACTTGTGGTACAGTTTACTCTTCCTATTTTACAGAATATGTTTAATTAATTTTATATAAATCTTGAGGGTTATAGTTATTCTAAGATCTTAAAAATTTCTTGAATCTGAGATTTGGGGAACACTTGGCAAAAACCCATATTTCTGTATTTTTTCTTTATCTGATTTCTAGTATCCTGTTTCTGCCTTTTTTGTTGTTGTTGTTTTGGGGTTTGTTTAGTTTATTTTCAAGCCCAGTTTCTTTGAAGCAGGAAGAGCAGTCGGGAAATTATATGCTTCACTTAAATCAGACAACGATAGTAAAGATTTGACATTTGAGATAGACATTAGATTTCGAAAAATCTGAAGACACTGTTAGCATCGCTAACTATCATTTTATCTTCACTACAAAGAGAAAAAAGAACATGTATGCATTTATATCTATATATTATATTTTTATATATATATGTTTGCAAGTATAAAAGTTGTGCTTTGCATGTGAAGAACAGGTATGGTGAAAGTTTTTCCTTTAGGAGACCAACACTGGGCGCTAGTTAAAGACATGGAAACTTGCCATGGGCTCCACAGCCTGGGGCTTGGCTCCTGTTTTCCCATTGTTTGCTCCACTCGTGTCAAGCCTTGCTTCAAGAAAGGCGATGGCAAAATTCCCACTGACTGTACGGAAAGTGAGGTTTGGCCCTTGGTGAGCAATAAAAACTCTGAAGCCTGGGGGTGGGAGCTTGCTCTGGCTCCCGCAGGGCTGACGTGCACCACCAAGGTCAACTCACACCCTACTCCTGCATGCCTGATCCAAGTCTGAGATTTATAGGGCTCCAAAGACAGCCCCCCCACACGTCATACTACATGGTATATGCGGTCACTGATGAACTTTTAATCACTCTGGCTCATGGCTTTGAAAATAGCCTTGATGCCATAGTATAAATCAAATACATTATTTGCTTCCTTTGCACTGTTTCTGGTATATGATTTGCCTGACCATTTGGGCAACTTTACAAATGCTGTTGGTGGTGACAGTCATCTGCAATATGGTGCTACATAGTAGATGCTTCCTGGAGAGTGTCCCCCTCTGACCCCTCCAGGCCATAGAAGTGCTGTAGGAAAGATCTTCCTCACCTTGGTTTGATACTTCCCTCTATGAGGCTGACACAGCCCTCCTGGCACCATGACTCTGGCCTCTCAGTAGGCTTGGCACACGGGACCTGGGTGGGGACCTGAAGCACAGATGTCCAGATAGAAAGGTCTGATTGCCTCTGGAGAAACCGCCACTTCATGGCGTTGCAGATGTTTTTTGAGATCCTCTCAGTGCCTCACACATGATGGAAGGACTTTGCTCTTGAGACAACGAAGGTCTCCATGTCTATGTCACATCTGAACCTCCCTAGAAATTATAAAGTAGAAATCTCTGCTCTGTGTTCCCCAAGATGCTCCATCACATATGATCATTAACAACAACTGGGATGACTGAGAACTGCTTCAGGGCCTCAGGTGAAGGAAATACCCAGGTGCCTTCACTGATGTTATCTGTCCATGGTCAGCATGTCCTCTCCCAGCTCCCCCTGTCTGAGCTCCAGCACCTCCATCTGCAGAGCAAAGTAACTTAGCAGGAAAGTCCCAGGCAGCAATGGGTGGATGCAAGTGGCCTGAGCAGGCAGGACCAGGTGGCAGGAAGCAGAGAAGGGAGTGATGTGGGCATTGAGGCACCTCTTGGTTTATCTGAGCTTCCAGGACTCCCTTGCCTCTGGCCCCGAGCAGAGGTGTCCTGGCTGTCACACTTTTTCTGCAACCCTCCAAGTAGTGCCCATTGTCAGGTTTGGGCTGTGGAGACTAAACCTGCTCAGGAATTAGGACATGGTCAGGAATTTGCACTCAGGCGTGACACAGGGTGTCAGAGAAGGAAGAAAAGCCCCATTTCCTATACTTCTTCTCTCTCCACTGCAAAGTTTTTGTTTCCTTGAATCAGTGTCTGCCCTTGCCATAAACTTGACAGTTTCCCACTTCGTTTTCCCATTGATGGTTTACTATTCTTTAGGGCTCCTAATATGTCACTAGTAGGGAATGAGACAATATATTAATCTTAATCTTAATCTAAACCTGATAAATTCTGGAGTATATAGGGGAGATATATGTGGTTTCACTTACCTTTGTTTGTAGTGTTTGAAATTTGGTTTAAGTCACCAGGAGAAATAAATGGCCATAACACAGGCAAATGATATACAGACATGACTATAGCACATAATACATTCCACTGGTGTTAACATCATCCAGCTTGTAAAGAGAAGAACAGATAAATCAATCAACACTTGCTTCAAACTTGCTGTGGGGACAATCCTGTAGAAACACCAATGCTTGATGAAGCAGTTGAATAACACAGTGGCTTTCACTGCTTTCCACATTTACTGTCATTTTTCCCTTGTGAAGGATGGCATGAATGAAATATTGTTCACACAGCAAAGGGAGGAGGAGGACCTGTGCCTCTCAGGATTGCTTGAAAATTGCAATCTGGATAACAAATATTTTGTAAATGTTAAAGTGAGGGAGGGGATGCAATATTTTTGGTACTAATATGTGTGGAATAGTTGGTATAAGTGCAGAATTACTATTTTTGGCCAGTTGTGTGATTGGTTTTGGTCCTTCCTCTGTAATTTATCTTCCCTTTTGGTCGATACATAGCAGTGAATAATTTATGTTCTGAGCTTTTTCTTTTGATTTTTTCAGGGATCTGTTATTTACTGTAAAACTTATCATGCATGTCCTATTTGTGTGAAAATCTTCACCATAACTGACATAGATGTATACTGCTTGTATTGACAGAGCTTCAGTTTCCAGCCAGAAATGAATATCTGCTAACGTTGAATACCCTTTTGGACAGAAATCATCATAGCTCTCAGATTTCCTGAGAGAAAAGCTGAAAAAAAAAACCAAAACCAAAACCAAAAACCACTGTTGGGGAGCCTGCTAGAACAAGACAGCAAAGCGGTGAATGCGATTCCGAATACAGCAAGGCTTTTCTGTATGCTGGCAAAGTTATCCCAACAGAAATCCATTGCTCCCGTTTGTGTGGATCCTGCAAAATCATATAGGCGAGCTTGGAATCAGAGCAACGCTTTACTTGGCATTGTGTAAATCCTTGGCTGTTATACTCCCGCAGAAGAAGTCAGTCTAGATTCAAGCCATCTGGAAATATTACAGAATAAAGGAAAATATTTCTCAATTTCACTTGAGGGTCAAGTCTTTTCAGTAACTTAAGGATACAAGGTGAAAACAGATTTCCTGATGACAACTGTCAGATACATTGCAAATGTCATCTTTCAACATTTCTTTAAAGACTATAAGAAAGACCCTGAAAAGAAAGACTTTGTATACAGCCTATTGATAGTCTACTTCTTTTACTTAATGAAATAAGTACCCCTCTACTCTGATCTCATGAGACCCCACTTGGAGTACTGTTGTACAGCTTTGGAGTCCTCAGCACAGGAAGGATGTGGACCTAGAGCACCTCTCCTATGAAGACAGACAGAGAGCTGGGGTTGTTCAGCCTGGAGAAAAGAAGGCTTCAGGGAGACCTTACAGCAGCCTTCCAATATCTGAGGGAGCCTACAGGAGAGATAGGGAGGTACTCTTTGTCAGGGACTGTAGCGACAGGACAAGGGGTAATGGTTTTAAATTGGAAGATGGTAGATTTAGATTAGGTATCAGGAAGAGATTCTTTCCTGTGAGGGTGGTCAGACACTGGGACAGGTTGCCCAGAGAAGCTGTGGTTGCCCCATCCCTGGAAGTGTTCAAGGGCAGCCAGGGCTTTGAGCAACCTGGTCTAGTGGGAAGTGTCCCTGCCAATGGTGGGGGAATTGGAACTCGATGATCTTTAAGGTCCCTTCCAACTCAAACCATTCTATGATTCTATGTAGTTATAATTTCTACACACCTTAAGATAAGATGCATTGTGTATGTTATACAAGTATTTTCTTTCACCCTACATAACTGACCTGATTCTACAAAAACTTCTCTATTAATTTGAACACAGGATGAACTCCTCCATCTCTCTTATTAAAGAATAGTTCTGGGTGTGAAACAAATTGTCCCAGGGGGTTGAATAGGGTATACTGAACTGTTAACCCATCTTCTGTCAAGCTTATGAAAAACATCAAAGGCACTGAGTGCATGGAAAACTTGCACTGCAACATATAGCATTAAGAGAAAACTAGTAGACATGCCACTGCTGCATAAATATCCTTGTGCTGCACATTATGGGGACATGACTGTTGTCTTTGCTCTTGGACATGGTAGACTCAAGAAAGGTGAGGATAAGGTACTTGCCACCTGTCAGGGCTTCTTACTGTTGTAGTTTTGGAGACATACGACTACAACCCTATTATCATCATGATACTAGTGTAGTTTCTTTAATGTTGAAGGAGCATTACTTCTGCATTTGTGAGTAACACACAGCAGCAGAGTCAAGTGTAGATGTTTGAACATTCAAACAAATAGGAACCATGATCTGAAAAGTTATAAGAAGTTGCTTAGTGCTTCAAAATCTTGGCCTCAGTTTTCTCCCAACCCTGAATTTCAGTCATATCAACAATATATGGTAAGTCTTGCAGCAGCTTCAGAGTGAAAGCCCTGGCCCAAAGGAATTCAGGACTCTGAATCACAGTAAATAATTTCCACAGTTGAAAGATGAATCCATATCCTTCATCAGTTATAATCACTTTCTTTATTATGTAGCTTGCTCTGGTGCCAAAAAGATGTTGTGTTTCTTTCCAGACACAGGGGAAGGTAGTGATTTGCCCAGAAAGCATACAAAGACAAATGTGGGGTGGGGAAAAAAGGCAGCACACAAAGTGATCAGGAAGGACAAGTATGGACTCATGACATAACAGCTGTCACTTTGTTGTGAAAAAAAAAAACCCAACACGTAAATCCCCCTTCTCAGTCCTCACCTTTTATGTACTCCCATGTCTCCCAAGCAGATCCCTGCTATCATGTTATTGCTTTCACACCTCCCCTCACAATATACAGCCTGTACTCTCCACCCAAATACAAAAGTGGATGACAGAGTAAAGAAAAGAGGACTCTAAAAGCATGCTTTGGTCATCGAATTTCCTGCAGATGTTCCAGTACAGTTAATATTCAGGAAGGATTTAAAAGCCTGATTCAACAAAGTTTTTAAAACTACTGCCTAGTAATACGGATGTCCTTTAAAGCACCAAGTCTTTTGAGATGGATTTAGAGGTTACATAGGATGATGCTGGTTGATGTTTGAAATTCCAGGTTCGGAATTCACTTTCTGTGAAAACTTTTTCTATTCACCAAACACTCTCTGTATTTCCTGATGCTTCTTATCAGCCAATCCATTAGCTAGGGTGGCATTATGAAGCAAAGAGAATGAAATGTGAAGTTGGTATTAACGCCACCTAAGTATTTAGTGAGTACTTTAGAAAATTATTAATTTAGGCATGGATAATTTATGCATTAACATTTGAATTTTAGATCATGAACAGTCAGGATGAAGAAGAAAAAATGCATAGTTCCAAGTGTAGGAGTTATAACAGGTTTTGGTTGTGAACTAATATCAGTCCTATGGGGACACTCACTGAGAGTTGTTTATGCTCACTGAAGTCAGAGTTTATGGATGAAGTATATTCAAGGGCTTTGAAGCAAATTAACGACATTATCTGCTTATTTATTCTGTGACTTTAATGAATCATTCTGAGCAAGCAACATTTCAACATTTTGTATGCTCCAGTTTCATTCCACAAGATTCACTGCAACAAATAAATATGTGGTTTACTCACATATTCTTTTTTTTTCCTCAGTGCAGCTCTGCACCACTTTTTATTTCTTCTCTGAAGAATTTAGTTTACCCTCATTATGAACTTCTTGCTTGCATCCCCTCTTCATGTATGCAACAATTTCCATTCTTCAATTTCCAAGTAATATCTGTTGCTGTACTCACAGATATGTCCAAGGTCGAACTCCACAGTAAGACCATTTGTCTGCCCACCTGTCCTGTCTGAATCATCTTTCCTGCACTGGCCACAGAGTAGTGTCCACCTGCTTTTTGTCTCCTTTCTACTATCCGTCGGCTTCACTTCTTTCTTCCCCCTGCACCAATGTAGCAAACTGGTTATTTCTGGCTGCTTTACTCCCTTTGTCTCATTCCCTACACTCATTCCACGTCACAGATCAATCCAATTCCCTATCATTCACTTACTTCCATTAATTTCCTTTTTGATTTGTTGTGCAATGACTTCCCCACTCTTGCACTTATCCTTCTCTTCATAGAACAATATTGCTTTATGGATCTGAAGCTGAGACCCATCTCTGTGGCCAATGCATGTTGCCTTCAGCAGTGCTCAATCCTCTCCCTTTCCCATCCATGATTACTCCCACCCACCCCTCTGGGCTTTCTTCTGGCTACTCCCCTGCTGATCCACACCATCGTCCCTTTGCTCTCCCAGTTCATCTACTGAACCCACACACAGCTATGATGACTCCTCTAATCTTGGCTGTGTCTCTGACTGCCCTTGCATTGATTCATCTGTATTTTTTGGTGATATTTGGCCTCTGGATTAAAGTGCTTGGACATTAAGAGCATCAGGCACATGAATTATGTGTCGTGCATTCTCTCCTTCATCTGGTTTCTTTCCTAATGAGTAAGTGAATGCTGATCCTAGGAAAATGTAACTCATCCCCATATCACTGCTTTCAACATTTTCTTATTCTTTAACTTCTTTTTCTCTGTGTTAAATGTGAGCTGCGGCAGCAATGGGCCAATTTTTAGCTATCTCAGCCTTTTATTTTCTGTTTCTCAGGGAGCCTTTCTATTTCTCACATCTTGCTATTCAGGGATGGGGTTTCTGTTTGGCTTCCCTTCTTCATTACTGTTGCCTCTGAGTGTATCATCCACCTCTGCCTTTAACACTTCCTTCCCTTCAGCTCCCTCTGTGATTTATTCCAAGATGTCCTAGCTTGGGGATAAATATGTGGCATCTGGATAAAAAACTGTTTAAAAATATCATCACTTTGGAGATGAAAATGTTTGCATACTCTGATTTACAAACTGTAGATTATTCTGCACTGACTCTTCAGTTATATCTTCTCTCTTTATCAGCACTAGTTACTCACGTCTTTTCCTACTACCCTGCTGGCAGAGTCTTAAATCTGTTTTGCCGCTTTCTTCTTTTGGCCTCAGTTATGCTTTTCTGTCCAGTCTACCTCAGCTACTGAGAAGTTTGAGAAGTTTTCTGTGTCTGTTCTCCTGGGAGTCTCTTACTTTCTCTTTCAGTTTCCTCTTTAAGACAAAAAAAAAAAAGGAAAAAGGAAAGGAAAGGAAAGGAAAGGAAAGGAAAGGAAAGGAAAGGAAAGGAAAGGAAAGGAAAGGAAAGAAAAGAAAAGAAAAGAAAAGAAAAGAAAAGAAAAGAAAAGAAAAGAAAAAAGAAAAGAAGTCTGACATGACATCCTATTAAACCTGCTCAAAACCCATTTCTTTGGAATTTGGTGATTCTCATGACCAAAGCAGGGAAATTTAGGATGACTCACATTATAAAATTTAGTCTACACTTACACAATGTGACATACAATTAAGGTATTAATTTGAAAATGAGGTGCCATGCAAAGAAATACTTGTTAGCATATATAAATATAAAGAATAATTGCTAGTCCTGAGCCATTAATTACTGAAAATATGATATAGCCACTGAGTCCAAAATTCTTGGATATTGTGCAAAGCCACAGAGTTCAGCTGGACAAAATAAGAACAAATCACTCCTAGTAAAACAGTATGTCCCAATCACCTTAGCCCTGCAGAGCTGTGTGGCCTTGGGGAAGCCAGATGGTTCTGTTATACAAACCTCATTTAAAGTTGAACATGACCCTGATTCAAATAATGACATTTCTGGTAAGTGAGTGTTCATTGTACATCATTTGTAGGAATAAGAAGAGAACAGGATGTTCATTATAAAAAGGCAATGGAAGACACAAGACAGTGTATAAATCTGAGTTTTTCCAACATTTTGTTGCAGTGAATTCAGTGATTCAGCTGTTTTAATTACACCTCTTGGTCAAATTGCAATAGAATTAAAATTGGAATTTATTTTTCTGTACCCATAACTTGAATTTGGTTTTCATCCACAAATGTGTCGAGGCCCAACCGTACCACATGAAAGCCTGCACAGTAACTTAGCATTCCATCTTTTTTTTCCCATCTCTAATACTTTCCATATTCTCTCAACCAGTATTCTAGCCTCGAGGTTTTCTTTTGCTTCCATGTTGGTACAATCTCATGAGTGATAACTTACAAACCTTTCCTTTTTTTTTTATTTCAACAGGGAAGACTTAATACAGGATGTTTTTTTTTACTTGAGTCAAAATGTGAGTTCAGTTTTCTACACTGTTCCAGATTTTCAGTGACCTCCAAAGGCCACATCAGACCTTCATTTCTGGATCTGCAAAATGAGGAAATGAGCAGTGTCCCATTGAGAAGGCATAGTAAATCCAGAGCATAAAAACAGTGAGGCACAAAGATTCTCTGGGGATAGGGCTGTGAAAGTATCACAAATAACTGTGCATTAAAGGGTCATACTGAAGTTTCAATTAAATCTATTCAGATTTCGTATCAGGAAGTTCCCTTTCCTGAAGAGTTTTTATTAGTCCTTTGTTTCAGGTAGAAGAAGGATATTTTATGTCCAGTTTTAGGCAAATGCTATTTGTTTTATTCTCATTGTCATATACAACAGAGTAAATAAAACAAAATGTTACCTCTTTGAGAATTTAATTCAGTTAGATCTTTGCCATTAGCCTGTAGAAGTGCAATATTTCTTCTATTTATAAGGAATGAAAAGTAAAGTCTGTCTTTCCTGTTTGTATTCAAGCATTACACAGGAATAATACACTTGTCTAATTTGGCATATGCTTTCAAGGTCAACATCCTGCAGCAATATTGCTAAAGGCAATGTCTGGGTTTCCTTTCATGGAGGCACAAGAGAAGGAAATTAAATGAAACATCCATTATCTGGTCTACACCTGGAGGCTGACTGCTCTATAGAGCTGGGAGAGCTTCATCTTTTCACAATAAATACAAATAGGGTGAATGTTGTTTTTTAGGTTTTTGGTATTTTTTTTTCTCATAGGAAGACAGCTTAGGAAAAGAAATCTTATTGCCCAAAGCCCAAGGACAACATGAAACCTTTTCTGGACTGAAACTACTTAATTACTTACCGTCTACCAGACAAGCTGCTGTTCTGCACTTAACATCATGCTTCATTGCCTGACAGTACAGCTGGCTGGAGGCTGAAATTGCAAATCATTTTCCTTTGCTCAATTTCCTTGCAAACAGCAAAAGAATAGTGTTGATACTCCAGACTTCACTGGGAAAGTGCGTTGCCAACATACGAGTCCTTTCTCAAGTGGTTTTAAAAAAAGGAATGTGATTAGTCTCCTACAATGCTAAAGCAAGACACCTTCAAATTATTCTTCATTTAGTCCTTGCGGTGATAGACTCACATTGAACTATGTTGCACCAATCATGAATAACTGAGAATGCTAAGGCAAAAACCAGAAAAAAATGGTCTTATGTTATAAAACCACTTAGGAAAGCTAAGTGAGCTATTGTTAACAGGCAATTTATGAAGTATTCACTCCACTCAAAGGTAAAAAAAGATTATTCTATCTTGGCCTATTTCCACTTCCACTTCCACTACCTTTAAATGTATGTATGGCTTTGTACCGTACACCAACATTAACACTTAAAACTGCAGTTTGTTGTAGGCATGTTGGTGAATTTTGCTTTTCATCACTTTGCAAGTAAGTAGAGATATAACAATTTTACACATTTATTTGGAATTCTGGTTAATTTTAGGAATGCTTAATGCAAATATATTTCATAGTATTATTTCTGATAGATTGTTAGACTCTCACAGCACCCAGGTGTGACCTCCGTGACCAGCCATATTTCATTTTCATTAGTATTAAGTTGCACAGATAGCATAAAAGCAAGTAAGTGTGTACTTTTGGGGAGCAGGATTCATGCTGCTTTAATAAGTATTATGTTTTACTACTTTTTATTATACTGTTTATAGTTTTAGGGCCCAGCTTTACTTCTTTTGAAGTCAAATGTGAAACTTCTTTTGCTTTCAGAGTAAGCTGTATCAGACCAATAAATCAGTGTGTTTTCTCCATGTACCCTTGAATTTATGAAGAACTGTTAGTTAATCAAAAAAAGAGTCATATACTAACTGCTATGTGTCTGTTAAGTGACTGATGTAGCATAGGTTTGGTAGCTGAGAACACATTTTCAAAGCTGTTAACAGAACAGCTTTCTGGGGCACACTAAAGCACAAGGTTCCCTGAGTTTCTTCAGATGGTTATTCAATCCGCTGCGTTGCGGTTGTGCTGATTAAAGGCTTATATACATTCTATAGGATGTACTCCGTGATCAAAAATTTAAGTCCCTCAGGGGCACTTGCACTGAAGAGCTATCAAAGCTTTCACAAAACGTAACTATTTTAGAGAAATTGATGACTTACTCACAGGCTTCATTTACTATACAAGTAAGAGCTTTCATAAATATTCATCAATACTTGAAAAATGCCAAGAACAATACAAGAAGGAAAGGGAAGGGAATGCTTAGAGAAATGCTTTTAATAACTATATAGCTCAAATGTGCTGCAAGTTCTGTCTGTATCAAGCAGCACAGTGTTCGCATGGACCTTTTACTGGGTCAGAGAGCTATAACTGAAATGTCATATCTTAGCATTTAATACAAAACACAGCATGGCCACTTTATCATTGCAAGCTTGATGTATCAGCAACTCACAGGTTTTTCTACAGTGAAGCTTTGAAGTCGTCATGGTGAATGGACTTCAGAAAAACACATACCTGTAAGCTTTGCAAGACCAGGTCTTAATAAAAATCACTGGACTGTTAGGAACAGATGCTTCAGTTTCCTGCATGTATGTTTTACCAGGACCACGATTTCAGTGTAAAACACAAGAATTGCTGTGTTCAGAACCTGTGTTTCCTTAGGCCTGCCAATATTCTTTATTATCAAAGACAAGAAGTCTGCAGAGCAGGAAGGGACAATTGAATTCTGACCTTCTTAATACCTGTGTGCTTAAGAAGGGCATCCATAGGGCATCAGCACAAAATCTGAAATAAAATATTCAAGAACAAGAACCCAAATGTAAATCAACGTAAAATCAAGGTACACTTAAAGCAAATGCATGTCCTAAAGAAGTTCTTTCTGATCTGTAGCCATTTGCAGTGGCATGAGACTGATTCACAGAAACATCTGATTGAATTTACTGCTTTTGAGACATTAAGTAATTAGTGAAAGATAACTAACCTAGAATAACTTACAGAATAGCAATTAAAAGCTTATGTGAATTTTATCTAAAGAGAGAATTATGTCCTTTTGTTGAGGCATTTTTAAATTTAGTTTAAAAGGAAATCACCCTTACATAGCAAGAACTTGTCTTTGCTGCAGAAATAACTGATGTATTGCTTTTGATTTGGATTCCACCCACAAACAAAGCTCTTCCATTCAATGTGGAAATATTCTTGCATGCAAGTTTACTGGCCCATTGGGAGGTGTAGGCTACAGCTCAAGTTAGCAGGGTTGCTGGATGCTGCTAATCCATTCGCTATTTACAGTGTCTCTTCGCAGCTGTGGCTCATTTCGCTCCAGCTAAGCTAACTTAAGAGGCACTAAACTCAAATATAATGCTCTTGGATTACTAGGGAAGGAGGTGGAGGAAAGAGATGAGGCTCTCGAGTTTGACGATTTGTCTGGTCACAGGAGCTGCTGGCACTTGCAGAGGTGTGTCCTGTCTCCTCCTCATGTCATAGCTTTGTCAATTAAACCACATAATTCTTCCAAACTGCGCTCCGGGGTCCTCTAGTGTATTGGCTGGGCATTCATTCCATTGCCTACATGAAGGTACCAGGCATTTGGGATGCCCAGGATATTGGAGACATCCATGAGGCCATGGATAAAACTCATAGACTGGCAGTTATAACCCTGGGCCTGTGAGACACTCACACTCTTTGGGGCAGCAGCTGGAGGTAAGATGGTACCCTTAGGACATCTCAAATGGCACCTGGTATCTCCTGTGTCTGAGCAACTGAATCAAGCCCTTCATCTCTGCTGATGATAATGGGAGCTTGCATGCTTCGATTTAGACATCCAGACATTTTGATCTGTAGCTGACTCCAGTCCTGACAGAGGTATTGCTTTCAACCACCTCAGCAAGATTTGCTAGAGCCCATTTGTTAAATCTCTAACATGTCTGAACAGATGGGTTAGCGATTTTATAGACAGACTATGATAAGAATTACAGTGATATAATTTTATTTTGCCATGTTGTAATATTGGCATTTTGATTCTTTCAAGGGAATAATAAGTATTAAATGCCAGGTACTGCTGAGGCTGTCCAGGCAGATCACCTGAATTTTGCAGGCAGGGAGGTAGCTGCTGCTGCAACTTATTGCTACTGGATGGTGGCTGCTGCTGTGAGCAGGTCTGAAGGCTCACAAGCCATTATAAGAAATGACAAGTATTCTTCCACGTGTAGTATATCCCACACCATTAACAAACACAATTAGTTTGCGCTATTCTCCCCACTTCTGCACGTCTGCCCAGCTTCATGACGGTGACAAGGTCGTTTGTGCAATTTTGGTAGCCAAGTCTTGCTGAGGTGGTTTCAGATGTTATTGTCCCCAGTCAGACCGTTTTGCTGGGGCTGATATCCCTGTACCAGCAGAAGAGAACATATGCTTGGACCTTAGCTCCTCCAGGTCACATCTTGGTATGTCATGGTAGCTTTAGCTTCAAAATTACTTTTGCTTTGATGTAACTTCAGAATTGTAAGGACTCATGTATGTACATGTGCACATAGGTCCCAGAAGGTTTGGGGTTGGCCCACTTCTGGTTTACTGGTTCAGCTGCAAGGAAATGCAGCACGTTTAAATTTCATGGGAAATCACAAAAGTTTGGATGAAGTTTCTGTTCTGGCACAAGGCACAAGTGTCCAAAACCCACAAAAGACCATGAGTGGCCCCTAAGTGGTGAACCACATTTTCCCTGGAAATGCCCCAGAACAACGTCTATGGAAGTCCCTGAGGACAGGAGCCAGTAACACCTGCCAAGTGACAGCAGACACAAGATTGCAGACAACTCAGCAGACATTGGAGTTTAGCGATTCACTGATGACTGGCAAATGCAGGATGAATTCACAGCAAGTCTGCTTCCAGGCTTTTGTAGTTAAAATGAAACATTTCACACATCTCTAGGAATTGCCCCTCCTGATGAAAAAAGGGTGAGGCATTTGGAAGTCAGTAGAAAGAATGTGACAAACTTAAATTAAAATAAAATAACAGGAAAGATAAAACCAGATATTTTTTTTTCCTGCGCAGAAGTTTGAAAATCATATTGCACTGCGCTGTAGATAAAAAGGCTTTTCAGAAATTATATATCTGTGACTGTTCAATTGTTAAGTGTGCAGTGTGAGAATTATTTCTGTTGTGGAATGGTTGCAGAATGTGACCAGAACGTGCGGAATGTATATAGTAGAAAAGGAGAAGAAACTAAAATATTTTATTTTTTTTCCAGAAAGAAAAAAGACACCAAAATAAGCCACGGAGAGTAGACTGAAACTTAAAGATTTGGAGGGTAATTAAAATTGCTCTGAATCCTTTTAAATCTGTGCAAACTGAAGCAGGTTTTGTTCTTCAAGGAGAGGTGTAGAATTAAAGACGTATGGACATACCTAGTTATCATCTAATGTCTGATTACAGTCAGAGAAAGTTTTGAAGTCCTGCACCACTGTTAACAGTAGGAAATTCTCATTGAACTCAAGTGGTAAAGATCTCTGAATCTCAAACTCTATGTCCTAGGCTCTGTTCCCATTTTTTCTTTGCTGACAATGTCTCTTCTATGAAAAAGAGGCCATTTTAACTTCTTTCAAGGACTGAGTGATACTGAAATGCTCAGAAGAAATTCTCTTCGCCCCTTCTTGTTTAGAAAGACAGTGATGAGCATGCTACAGGCTCTCAATACGCACTGAAAAGAAAAGAATATGAGAGATTCTTTTGGAAAAAGGGTGTAGGTGTCATACAGCAAAAAATTAATTATCCACTAATCATATATTAAATATTTAAGTAAGAATCATTTAACTGGTAGACAGCAGCAAAACTATGCAGCCTAGAGCTCATTGTGACATCCAAGAAGATAAATGAGCTACAATATTTAGATTAAATAAAAAAGGACCATTATAATAATATACACAGTGAGCAAAGTACCACATTTTCTATTTAATGCCAGCACTGAGTTTCACAATGAGCTGTTTGTGGAAAATTAAAAATATAATTTAGCATATCTGAATAAATTATTTTCCACTATTAAGTAAAAACAGAGAAACACATGGCATAGATTATAGCCCCAAATGCCTTTTGTACCAGCTGGAAGAGCGAGGACCCAGCTGGCTTGGCAGTAGCCACCATATTGTGCCTCGGCTGGCAGATGGCCACCTGACACTCTTCAAGTGCCTGCGTTCCTCCTGTCTGCATGTCTGCAGCGCCGACAGCTCAAGACCACATTTAAGAGGAGTGGGGAGATCATTCCCGGCAGTGCCAATCACATTGGCACATGACAGCAGGGTGTGAAAGATGTGAGGGACTGACATTCCTAAAAAAGACTGAATGACGGCACTGGTGGAAGCCTGAGAGCAGGTTTTGAGTGTACGTCAGTGTTGAGATTTGCATCTCTGGATTGTGAAAGGGTGATGGGTATTCAAGGGCTGGTGCCACTGGGAGGGGAGGGGAAAATGCAAAACTTCATGCTATCTTTGCAGATCCTTGCTCACATGAATGTAGGATGCAAACGAAGACAACATAATAATTTATGTATCTTTAATGCCTTTAAATAAGCATTACAGGACTATTAACAAATTGGAAGTAAGCTTCCCAGAGTCAGGTACTGATGCTGTCAAGTTACAATAATAAATGTAGTAGTCATCTAATTGGAACAAACTCAAGTTGCCTAAGCAGGGAGGCACAGAGGATGAACTCAGCTACAGGTCAAGAAGGGAAGGCAGTCAGCCGCTCCAATAAACAGCGACATCGCCTCCTCAGATCTATTTTAATAGAGAAAAGTCCCAAATTAGGAAAATGGGCACCTCCAGGAGTCCTTCAGAGGCTTAGGCTTTAAGCAGAAAAATTACTCAGAATGGCTCTCCCTTTGCTAGACACTGAAGAATCCGCCATCAAGACACAACACTGTACAGTGTCAGAAAATTATAGATTTAGGTTGGAAAAGACCTTTAAGATCATTCAGTCCAACCATAAACCTGATACTACCAATAAACTAATAAACCATGTCCCTCAGCACCACATCTACACTTCTTTTAAATACCTCCAGGGATAGTGACTCAACCGCTTCCCTGGGCAGTCTGTTCCATCCCTTGACAATCCTTTCAGTGCAGATTTTTTTTCTAATATCCAATCTTCCTAATATCCAATCTAAACCTCCCCTGGTGCAACTTCAGGCTGTTTCCTCTTGTCCTGTCATTTCTTATTGTATGATAATAAGAAACTGACTGGCAACCCACCTGGCTACAACCTCCTTTCCAGTAGTTGTAGAGAGCAGAGACTATCCTTTGAGTGTCCTTTTCTCCAGGCTAAACAATCTCAGTGCCCTCAGCTGCTCCTTATATAACTTGTTCTCTACACCCTTTACCAGCTTTGTTGCTATTCTTTGGACACCCTCAATGTCCCTCCTGTAGTGAGGGCCTCAAAACAGAACACAGCGTTTGAGGTGTGGCCTCACTTCACTTCCCTAGTTCTGCTGGCCACACTATTTCTGATACAAGCCAGCCAGGATGCTACTGGTCTTCTTGGCCACCTGGGCACACTGCTGGCTCATATTCAGTTACCTGTCACACTGCACCCCCAAGGTCCTTTTCTGCTGGGCAGCTTTCCAGCCACTCTTTCCCAATCCTGTAGCACTACATGGGGTTGTTATGACCCACATGAGGGACCCAGCGCTTGGCATTGTTGAAACTCAATACCATTGGCCTTGGCCCATTGATCCTGCCTGTGGATATCCCTCTGTAGAGCCTTCCTGCCCTCAAGCAGATCGATACTCCCACCCAACTTGGTATAATCTGAAAACTTACTGAGAGTGCACTATATCCCCTTGTCCAGATTGTTGATAAAGACGTTAAACAGAACTGACGGCAGTACTGAGCCCTGGAGAAGTGCTATTTGTTCTGTGTCTCAAAGAGTTATCATTTTTTGTTGTTGTTGTTGTTGTTCTTTGTATTCCTATGACAAATACAGGAGATGTCCATCCTTCCTTGTGCCTTAAGGTGAAACACTGTCTTCCCAGGAACTGAACACAAACTCAATTGGAGTGTTTCAGACTTGGGTCACTTTTTTAATCCCTCCTTTGTTTATTTTCCAGTGCATCTGCTCTGGCACTACTTTGGTAACCATCTCCTTCCAGTTCCTGCTTATGCAGCAAATCCAGCAGTGGCTGAGAGATGGGTGGCTTTTCACGTGTGCTGGTCAGAGCTGGTGGAGCAATGAACAAACTCCAGTCAATGAGGATTTAATTCTATTCTGTAGGGTGGTGGCAGGAGATCCTTCCAAGCAGCCCCGTTTGCAGTGTGTGCTTCTTCAGGAGAAACCACAGACCACCAAAAGGCAGAGCTCTGCACCAAAACTCCCCTTGAGAAAGTTTTTGTGGTTTGGTTGCTGGTGTGGGTGCTTTGATCTTCATGGGGGGCACCATCAGAGCTCGTAATCTCCTTCTCCACCCACAAATCGTCAACCAACAACTAAGGTATGGATGTTAATACAGTGATAGGGCCAGAGTCTTGCCTACTCCACATTGCAGAGAAACTGCATTGAAGTCAGTGAAACTTTCCGTGTTCGCGTGAGTAAAAGACCTGCCTGCTTAATAGCTTCAGGTCAGCATGAAATACTGTGTTAACTGTTCTGAATACCTGTATCACCCAAAACATAACACTTCACCCACTAATTTCCACTGTAGTGAGAATTTACTGTCCTCTGTTAAGATATGAAGATGTACAGCCCAGAATCCAGAGATTGGATTCCTTAAATTGACAACAAAATACTTTCTCAAGGCTCAGAAAGCAATGCTTTCACATACACCTAAATTCTGCTTTTAAATTGGACTCAAAAATTTATTTCCATTTGATTTTTAATGAGATTTAAGCACCTGTCTCTCTGAAAACAGATCCTTGGCATCTAAATTGTTTAGTAACTGCTGAAAGCTGTATCCCATCTGATGGGGAATCAGACTCACAAAGTTTTTAATTTATAGATGCTCATATTAACAAATATTCTCACATATATCTCACACACTTGCTTTGCAGAATGCCTTCAAAACTGTAATGCAGAATGAACAAATACACCATGTCCTTGCATAGTCATGAAGAATAATTTTGTTTCTGGTGAGCAAACTGTAAGCACCCTGGAAACCTACAGGCCAACCATCAGGGGACAGTTTTGTAGCACTGCAAGTCCAGAACTTGGCAACAAGGCCACCAAGGGTCAGGGTTTGCTCGTATAGGTGCTGCTGCAAGCTAAGGTGTCCAAATGGCTTCCGGACTGCACCTGGCTTGTGCCTTGCCATTAGGCATGCAGAAACAGGTTTGCAGCAAATCAGCCTGCTCAGGGGCCTAAAGTTAAGATTAGTTACAAGTTAATGGTTACTTCACTCCCCTTTTAAAGTAATACATAGAGTTGCACATAGAGTTGCACTGACCTAGCAGTCCCTGACTTAACTGGGAGAAGTCCTTCTTTACCTCTGTGTGATCATGGAATTAGGTTTTATCCTTGTATAAGTACTGTATCTTAATATCCACCATATGGATCTGTTGTGCTTTTCCATGTTAGCTCATGCATATCACACCACACTCATAATGAAGTCAATGGGAGAGTTGCCTTGGAATTAAAAAAAAAAAATAAAAAAGAAACCGATTGGGCACTGTGTAAAATAAACAGAAATGTAAGCTTCTTTAACTCCCACTGCATTGCATCATAATTAAAATATTTTCTTTTAAAATTGGAAGTTGTAGCAGTTACAAATACCTTTCATCTGAGATTCAGTGGTAAGCTTCTCCTCTCACATTACTTCTGAATTATAGAGACATGAAAGAAGAAATAGACCTTGATATTTGAATTTACTACAAAGCTCAAAATGCAAAAAAGTCTTATCTTTTCTGGATGGTGTTGAAGTGTAGGACTGCTCTGCTACTTTCTTCTCCACTTCTATGACCAAATCACTCTGTATGTCACTTCTACGTATTTGCAACACTATTTTTCTCAATTTGTGGATTCTGAGCCCTAGTGAGCTCTGAGACTCTGCTCTGAGCTTCAGCAGGGACAAGTCAGGAGCATCCTTGCCCCTTCAAGGTTGTCTATGAGAAAAGTCTGAATTACAGGTGAGTGTCTGCAAAGGTCAGGGAACTGCTGCCTGCATTAATTGCGCATTTTCCCCTGTTCCTTCAACACCAGGAAGTCACTGCAAGCACTTTGAGCCAGTTATTATTGCCTCTTCTCGCTTTTCCACCTGGACAGACCAGTACTACTGCTGATCCAGCAGCAGAAGAAAGTGAGATAAAATGGAAGGAATTTAGATGTGCACCTAGAAGAGTTTTCTAGGTTGCAAAGCAAATTAGGCCCTAAAGCCAACAAATTTCTGAGAGATTTTAACTGGGTGTGTCCCAGAGAGCAGTTATCTGCATTTTCAGTCATTTAAATGCCCTCAAAGGCATGACCTCAGGCCCAGGGCACTGAGGTCCTGTTTGAATAAGCAGTTGGCAGGCCACCACCAAGGGGATGCTGCTCTAAACACAGACTGGAAACAATTTGAATCACAAGCGCTTTAAAAGTAGGGGATGAAGTTTTACAACTAAGCCCAAGTCTTGTCTCTTTGCTGACAGAATTTCATCAGTAAAACAGTGGATTTCTTTACATGGATTGATTATTTCGGAATTTATACTCCCCTGGCTCCCACTGCTTGACAGATTGAATGAATCCTGCTACAAAGTTCTTTATCCAGTATTATCCGCCTGTCAGATAAATGGCTTGATTAAAGTGGTATTAGTTTCAATTCCCTTCCCATAGGCAGCTGATCATTTTCTGTCCATGTTCTCTTTTTGCAGGCTCTGGAGCCATCTCATTTATGGTTGCATTCTGCTGTACTACTCACAGGCCAGGCTAATTGTTTCTACAGAGAGCACGCTCTACTTCCACTCCTTGCAGGTTTCTGAAACAGCAAGAGGAAGTTAACAACTGGAAAAATACTTGGTGATATTAATGTTCAAGCAAGTTCTTGGCCATGTTAAAATTTGTGAAAGTTTGTCTGATTCATAACTCTGTTTTACACACACTCGTGGGATGCCATGCTTGTAAGTAAATCTAATGCCTTGTTTGTATCATAACAAAAAAGTGAGGACTCTTCTTATTGCATGACAATCTCAATTTACATTTCTGCTGGGAGACTGTTGTAGCATTCTGTATGGTGGTAGGAACTCCTAACATAAACACCTAATGTGGCTTCGATGCACTAATACAGTACAATAACAGGATCAAAAGAGTTTGTACCATAATCTGAACATCGATGCTTAAAATACAGTCCCCTGGTTTAATCATATTTGCAGCATAGACTGTTTCTTGAAACATAGGCGTATGTGTACTTGACACATCCTTATTACAGAAAAAAACAATAGCAAATGACTTGTTTTTAAAAGTATGCAGAGATAAATTTCTTTAGATGTGCTGCTGAGGAAAATTTTATTAATGGTTTCCTGTCACACGGATGTTCTCTAAAAAAAAATCATTTCATTTCTTTTCTGATTTTTAAGCTCCATTCAAACAAAGGCTAAAAATGAGCTATCAAGGCAACCCTGAGATAGAGCTCTTCCTCCACCNCCCCCCCCAAAACAGAAAAGAGACAGAACAATGGCTGCCAGAAGGGTAGTTTTGACTAATATGGTCCCAGCTTGGATGAATTTGAGTGTCTCATTCCAATGTGAGCCATAAATACATACTTCATATTTGACTGGAGCATGGAGAACTTTTGGGAGCCATATAGAACTAGAGTTGCTCTGTAGCACTGGTGCTCCAAGGTCTTGAGATAATAAGCAATCACTGAAATTACTGATGCCTTCTGAAATAAATTCAGTGACTGTGGTACAGGGTTAAGCAGCCATTTCTGGGCCTGAAATGGTATCTTGTGGTTATGGGCTGAAATCTTTAGCGTGCCCAATTATCACAACATATCTGGTCAGAACAATGAAATGCAGGAATATAAGATGTTAGGTTGTCGGTCATTCTTCTATGGCTTAAGCATAAGCATCCTTCTTAGTTTTCCCAGAGATGCAAATCATTTAAAGGGCAAGGAGGATGGTAAAGCAGTAGATGATTCACCTATCCTGATCTCATTGTTGAGTTGTCTAGATACACGTTATTCACATATTCTCCACCTGTCAAAGAACTCTAGGAGCTGCTGTATCTTAGCCACAAAATCAGTCCTAGAAGACAGATGCTGAATAGACATTCAAGGGATCTTATGCTCTTACAGAAATGAGTAAGGTGGATGGTCTCTGAGGTCCTTGAATTTGCCAGTTGCCCTTACAGGTAAGTGGGCCACAATTTAGGGGAAGAGGAGCTGACCCAATGGTATGTGGTACTTCATGGTTCCTTCACAGATATTAACTAGCATTTACCTCAGCTTTGTTTTTTGTTTTGCTTGAAAGGTGCTGGAGAGATGACCTTTGAGCTGTGAATCTCCCAAAGTTGCTGCACCGCCTCCATCTAAAACCCCTTCCGAATGCAGCACCATCCCCTACTGTACACTTTTTCTTCCTCTTTCAAGTCCCATCATAAATAACCTGATCACAGAGATCTCCTTTTAACCACTTGTCAGAATACATATACATATACATGTATGTGAGTATGTGCATATGTGCATTTATATATACAGGTATGCATTAATTTATAAACATAAACTTATGTATTATTTGTATCTCCTGTCCAAGTAACTGAAAAATTATCAATGCAGGCAGAAAGAAAGAATATAGGAAAGAAAGGCAAGATTAGCATCAAAGCCTTTGATACTATTAACAGGGGTTTCAGGAGGAACTTCATGATAGTTAGTATTTGGTATCTAATGAAAACTGTTTGAGAACAACTCTGCTGGAAAGCCATTGAGGGAAGCCAGCCAGATATTAGGTAACTCAAGACTGCTCGGGAAATCAAAACAAAGTTACAAGGCCATTAGCTCAGCGCTGTGCTTTTGGCGGGAGAGAGGACTGTGGAGAAGGGGCCTCCAAGCCTCCCAAGTGGGTTTTTTTCCCTCCCTCATCAGTTCCATTAGGGACATATGTTATTTGGAGAGAGCACTACCCTACAGGTCCCTGTCACAAGAGGGATTTGGCTCATTTTACCTGACTTGCCCGTCTGGCCAACACTGTTATCCCCTGCAAATCCCTGCGGTGCCTCTTCTGCAGAGGATGGGCAGGGCTCTACCACCTCTCTCGCTGACGAAGGTGGGGTCAGGGGTGACCTCCTCTGTTTCCACTCCTTTATTAGCCACTAGAGGGCACAGATGCTCAGGGCTTGGGTCCTCCTCAAGAAAATCCCCCAGAAGAGACATCTAGGCAGGGCCAGGTGCTTCCCTCCAGCTGCACACTCAGCCTTTGGTCCTCTCAGCTTCTCTTTCCACCTTTGGCTTCCTTCTGAGATATGCTTTTTCTGCTGGTGACCACATAACTTTTCCAAACTGCCGCACGCACACGTAGCTAATAAACTGCATTGAGGCACAGACCGGCTGTAGGGAGTAGCATGTTGGCCACTTTGGCCCTTGGTGGGAGCATTTTGCCAGGCAAGCTGAAATTGCAGCTGCACTGGCGTTAGGGACGCCAAGTCTGTAAACATCCCCACATTCTTTTGGGGTTGAACGTGGGCTAGCAAAACAGTGAGGAGTTTGTCTTTAAACCAGCTGATGGATTACCACTGCTCTTTCATCGCTTTCCTACCTGGTGGCATTTTTCCCTGCAGAGGTCCACATTTTGGGCAGCACGGAGCAAAGCCTGCCCTTTTGCAATCCCAGGGCCTTGCACAGTCTAAGTGCCACAGTGATTGCGAAAGACTGAAAAGATATGAACCATTATTAGAAGCAAGCATTATAAAAAGCAGCTTTTGTGGTTTCAGTGTGGTTATTTGGGTGTTTCTGTATTTGTTTGTGCTAAGGTAGCCCTGCTAGGTTTCCCCAGTATTCTTATAGTATTCTGTTGAACTATACGGAATAAACAGAAGTCTTTGCCAGAAATTTTGCAGAAATTACAGATTTTATTCTGCTACATGAAGGAAGCTTATTTAAGGCAGCAGTGAGACTTCCAGCAGCAGCAGAAGCATGTTCCTGATATACAAGGCTTTGGCTCAGTTTGAGTGACTGCAGTTCCTGTTTTTCTCGTTGAAACATTAAAGGCTTGTCTGCATGGGCAGTTTATAACTCTACAGACTCTCTTGTTTTGCTATAACAAGTGACCTGTCCACCCACCCCCTAACTTTGATGTGACTGGTGAACTGCGGGAGACTTATACTGCAGTAATACTTATTTGGTCACTTCTTCGTTCCCACCTATTTTGGTGGTCCCACCTTCCTCTTGCTTCATGCCCTGTCCCAGCTTGTTGCTTTAATTAACAATGTGTTACTTCCTGCTTAAATGCTGATATCTCTCTCTCGGCTCACAAGCTCCCTGAATCCACCATCCTTACTGAGTCCTGAGGCCCCGGCCCAGCTCTGCAGCCAAGGAGCACCAAGGGAAGTATCCTGGAGTGGGATCCAGGGTGGGACAGTGGAGTTGAGAAATTACTGGCTGTAGGACCCGTGTTGCCTGAGTAAAAGAGCAGCACGTTCCCAATATTCTGGCACAGACACTCTGATTTGATTATTCAAAGTGCAGTGCAGTGGCTTTCACCTTCTTTCTGCTATATATCTTCCTGCACGTCACAGGAATGATGTCACCATGCATGACATGGAGGAGAGGATCACCTATCCTCAGGGCTGAACCTGGTGGAAATCCACACTGTGTGGAAGTGGTGGCTGGCTCTGAACAAAAAGCCAGCTGTGTCTCTGGATGCTGGCAAAGCATGCCAATTTGTTAAAGCAATCAAAACTGGAGAATGTCACTTAGACATAAATCCTGCACAGCAATCCTGATGTGTCTGACTCGCAGCCACCTAAGTGCTTTTGTCAATTTAGGTTTGCATGATTTTTAATGGCATCCTTGCTGTCAAGTGCCAGGGTCTCTCATTTAGTCTGCGTAAGACCTTCTGGACAATCATCCAACAGGGGTACCAAGCCGAAGCTGCTTAATTTGAGAATAAATGGGAGGAATCACAGGAAAAGGCACTCAGTGCAAAGCTGGCTAAGAATTGGAATTATTGCTACCTTAAGAAGCTGCCATGACACTGACCTAGTCCAGGCGAGGAGCCACATGAGTCACCTGGTGTACCTGGCAGGATATTTTGTCTGCTGGTTGTTAGTGACTGCAGAACATACCTGGATGCATTTGCTTCTTGTTACCTGTCCTGTTTGAATTACAGACCAAGATAGCAGGACACGGAAAAGCAGTGAACATATTCCATGCTCCAGAACCTGCAAATGCTATTTTGAATGAAGGACTCTGAGGCAAGAGCGATGCTGTAGCCACTCATCCTCCTGGGGAACAGGCACAGCGACATTGTGTTGGGGACTAATGGAATATCTTCACAAGAGTGTGGGGCTCTATCCAGGCATACTGCTGGCATTTGATCAGGACATTTGCACAATGCAGTGCTGTCAGCCATCTCAAGACTTGGTACGTAAGAGCGTTCCAAACTGGCAAACACAACTGGGGGCTCTTCTTTTGAAACAGCAATTGTGCTGATTTATAGCTTTGAGAAAACTGAGTGAAATAGTTTGAATTGGTTGGGAACTTTGTCTTTAAACANCCTTCCCTTCCCTTCCCTTCCCTAGCTTTTTGGGAACCACTGATTTGTTGAAATCAAAATGTTTTGTGAAATGGGTGAGTTCTGAGGAAACAAAGCCTTCCTGCTAGGAATTCAGCTGCCATCAGAAAGTTATTTGGTTTCTTGACAGCTCACCTGGCTCATTGTCAAGGTGCACAACTCCACTGGAACCTTATGTACAGACTGGACTTCCTCAAAATGCAGGCTTGGGCTAGTACCACTATATGGGTTCTCAGCCTCCAGCTTGGGGGCATCATGGCTTCCAGGCTTTCTGGCACTAGAGGAACTTGCAAGCCCAGAGAACTGCTTCTCCCGTACTCCACAAATCTAAGCTCAGTGGTGGTATCACGGTTTCTCTTTGAAATATGTGAACACAATGAGTGTCATTGTAAAATCCATGTGGACCAAGCTGCTGCCGACAAATCTCCACAGCTTCATAGAGAAGGCATCTTTGTGGTCTAATGGCAAAATAAATAAACAAAATACGGATATACAAAATGAAGTGACCTCTGCTGAAGCCTCTTCTAGGGGTAGTGTAGAGCTCTGTAGTGGAAGTTGTCATTGCAAGAGTGGTCCGTTCACTATTTGCCACAACAATGAGATCACTGTGCCTTCGGCAGAGATAGCCTTATGAAAAAAGTTTTTTAGGGTTTGTAGGTAGAATAAAGGGCTCATTTACAACCCTCCATGGGAAGAAGAACTAGGTTAAACAGAGCAGGGTATGAAATTTCCTCTGGGACAAGAGGCTACTCTTTTTAGGGCTTAGATGGGACTCAAACGGTATAGAACAATTACTTTCCTTCTGGTGGTGAGCATCACCCCCAGCTCTTCTCAGGAGATGCATTACAAAGGGTTTGCCTGCACAGCAGAATCACCCTATGATTTTATCAAGGTCTGGCATCCCCGCACTGGCAAGCCTAGGTAGCAGTAAAAATAACGCCATATAAGCTTTAGAAGAAGCGTTTAAGCAAAGTGTATTCCCAGTGTTTCTAAAGCATTTGAACCCTGTTATTAGCATATGATAACATTGAGAGTGCTGCATTTTCCTGGCCATTGTCCTCCCTGGCAGGCAGATTACAGCAATTCAGGCACCTTTGTTTTGCTGAGCAGAACTGCTCCCATTGAGAGCTTTTCCCAATCGCAGGTACTCATCAAAAAAGGAATGTATTTGGACTCAAGATAATTGGGGATATCTTCGGAAAAATACATAGACACAAATAAGCAAGTCCATGGAAGGGATGCTCATGTCTCATTGTCATGCATTCTCAGCTATCAAAAGAGAATGAGTGCCTTCAGCGATGTTAAATTATTTGTTGCCTAATTCCTGCTGAAATCCCTTTATTTTCCTTTGAGGTCGAAGTTGGCTCTGATGAGAGCCTGAATAAAAAAAATGAAAATATTCTACTAAGTAGATTATCAGACTTATTTCCTACTGAGTTTTCTTTGCTCCACCTCTTCATACAACATTATGTCATGTATAGAGATAATCTTTTTCCAACTGACCTATATACAGCATAGAATGATTAGTTTGATTACAGTATTTACAGCATAATATAAAAGATGTGTGTAGGAGCCAGGAATGGGGAAACACTTGGAACAAAGTCAAATACAGTCAGATCAAGCATCTGAATGTCCAGCTCAATCTTGCAGTTCTCATTCAAGTGAAATTCCCCTTGGATGGCAATTTAGGCTGAGTGAATTGCAAAATGAGAAGCCTTAATCAGATTTCTGTAGATTAGAATTGATCTCTAATAGGTTTTGTTGGTAAATGGAAAACATTCACTATTGTAGGTGTAGAGGCTGCCTTTGTGAAGTCGGACATTTGCAGACAAATCTTGCTTTGACGTTTCCTTAATATGTGGAATGGTTTGTAGTTTTCCTCCTGTCTGGTTCTTGGAACTGTGGAATAATTCTAAGTGGCATTATTAAAGTCAGGTAGATTGGCCTACCAGAAACTCTTTTCCAGAGTTAACTTACTGATTTGCGAGTAATTGCATTAGCAGGAATGCTAAAAAACAGAAATCAGAGAGATGGAAAAATTCCTTAAAATCAGAATATTCCAACCTGTGGAGTAGGACCTGGCATGATGAACTCACAGACTTGAACCAAGTGGTATATTGGCAATGCAAAAACTTGTTCTGTGATCAGTGAAACTAATGAAGCTTGGCATCCCCTGAATTTGTGTCTTATGATTGCTTTTCTGCCTGGTTTCTAATGTCTTATGAGCTTGAGCATTCGTAAAAGTTCTTCTTTGTAAATTCTCTAATATCAAACAGGAGTGCTCCCACTGCATTACTGACAGTCTCTCTCCCCTGTACAAATATCAGGTTTTTGCAACCTGTAAGGACTCAGCAAAGTGTAATCCCCTACTCTGTTGTTAGGTATGATTGAATTGGTTTACAAATGGAACGCATATCTGGTAGATCAGACAGATAATCATCACTCCCTGCAGGCCATATACACACCGCATAATTATCCAAACTATGTTTCATCATGAAATAATGCTAAAACTAGCTCCAACTACAGATCATTAGTGTGACTACCATACTGGTCAAGATGATAGTATAAAAACTATGACAAGGTTTTGCCAATTACAAGCTGAAAACTGAGGTCAAGATACCCCTTCTTTAAATGCCTTCTTTAAATTTAAACTCCTAAAAGCAATTATAATCAATTAAAAGTGTTAAAGGAAGGATTGCTGTCTTAGTAATACAGTGCAGTATTACTAGATTACCAAGATTTATCAGTGTTGTTTATAGAGATCATCATACGCATCTTTGTTCCACTTGATTAGATTCTGGTTGTCATAACACCTGTCTAATTGATATAAATATATGGTATTAGCTATACTATATAAATCTTTTACATCACCAGGGATGTTAATAAAAAACACTTCCCATACTTTAGTAGAGAGTGAGCAATACTGGTGTTTAAATGAATGAGTAAGGGTTAAATGATTATTTATTGTCTACCAGTGCTTGATAACAGTGTAGTTCCCCCCCTAGAATTTGTCAATAAGGAAGATTACAGCAGAGTCATAGAATCATTTAGGTTGGAAGAGACCCTTGGGATCATCCAGTCCAACCATCAGCCCTACTCTNGGCCTCACCAGTGCTGAGTACAGGGGGACAATCACCTCCCTACTTCTGCTGGTCACACTATTCTTTATGCAAGCCAGGATCCCATTGGCCTTCTTGGCCACCTGGGCACACTGCTGGCTCATGTTCAGCCGCCTGTCAACCAGCACCCCCAGGTCCTTTTCTGCCAGGCAGCTCTCCAGCCACACTTCCCCAAGCCTGTAGCGATGCATGGGGTTGTTGTGGCCCAAGTGCAGGACCTGGCACTTGGCCTCATTGAAGGCCATGCCATTAACATTGGCCCATCTATCTAGTCTGTCCAAGTCCCTCTGCAGAGCATCCCTGCCCTCAACCAGATCAACACTCCCACCCAACTTGGTGTCATAATTTTGTAAAGAAAAAAAAAAAGAAAATTAGAATGCATTTTGTGAAGATGTGTCGCATCAGAGTCCTCCATTTGATAATAAGATATATCTAAATGCCGAAAAACTGGGGCATAAATAAGAAAAGTTCAGCTTTAAATGTCACCATCTTTACAATAACTCTTTTAGCTGGTTTTATGTGGTAGTTGAATTTGAGATTGTTTAAATTAAATGCCATGCCTGATTAATTAAATGAAACAATATTTATCTTAATTATCTCTGGATTGGGTTGGGGACCTTAGACATTATTGAATAGAGCACACACAGACTCAAACCCAAACAGAAAGGAAATGTTCATTTAATGAAGAAATTCATGTCATAACACCTTATTATCTGATGAAATGTAATTGTCTACAGTGCTACTGTGTCTACTATGCATCGACATAGCACCCATCTTTGTCTTCTGTTGATGGCCCTCTCTCTTGGAAGACAGCTGGGTGGTGCCCTATACAGGATGAGCATGTGGTCTTATCTGATCATATTTGCATGAGAAATTTGCAAAGATAATATGATGTCTGAAATAGATGCATTCTGCGGGGAAAAGCTCTCATGTATTAGCTCTAAAAATAATGTGAGAGATATTTGGTTTTGGTGATAGATAAATACTGGAGACCTACCAGGTTACTGTAGGACTTTCAGGATTAATTTCTAGTCTCGGTCTCATAGAACATATAAGGGGGACAAAAGAAATATAGAGGACAAAACAGAATATCTGAAACCAGACTGCTTCTTTGCCTGGGAGCTTTAAACAACAGTGGCAAGACAGGAGAAAGCCTACGCCCAACAGAGATCAAAAGAAGTGCAGTAGCTTAAAAAGGGAACTCCTACAAGAGAGGCTGTAAAGTTGTTTGTTGTAATAACTCTCCTTTTGGTCATATAACTGGGTGTCTAAGAGAGCCAGGACAACCATAAAGGGATGTAGAATGCATGCTGGGCTTTTTAACATGCTTTTTTCTCTACATAGTTTAATCCTGTGGTTAACTTAATATTTCAGTCTGCTTTGTCCTTGGTTTTCACACAAATTGTCAGAAAGGAGGTGCAGCTGGTTTCTGAACTTGCTCAGAGCTACTGAATGCAAAAAGTTTGATCTAAGAACAGAAAGCTTGCTGGATTTCACCCCTGCCAGGAGCAGTACCTACAGGAGGGGTTTAAAGGAAGGCCTTTTGGGACACCACTGATATATTCACACACTGGTGGCAAGTGTCACCAATAATGTATGTTTTCTCACAACCCCTTTTTCTCAATTGAAAGTTCACTGCTGGTGAGCTTTTCACTAGAAGGAAAAGTTATTGACATGCACATGAAATGTAGAAGATGCTATTTTTAAAATGGCAGTCCTTTCCTGTATATCAGAATTAATGAATAGATTACATCTCTTGGTATTCATAGTATTTTTTTTCCTGTTTTAACAAAACAAAACAGAGCAATAATGATTATTCTCTTCAAGCAAGGCCCGGGAGGTCTCTCAAGGTCTCTCTCCTCATAGTTACTTGACCCACCTGACTGTGGGTGCTAACTTTCATAGGGTTTTTCATCTATTTACTTTTTCTAGCCTGGTCAGTAGACCATCTTTAAGGCTATGATAAACTTCAGCATATAAACAGCTGTTTGGACCCCTCAGATATGAGGTGGTAATTACAGGTGAAAACCTTTAGATCTCTGGGCAATCATCTAACTGCAAAGAAGAGTAAGAAGCTGTGCATGCGGTTCCCGTGACAATATGCAAACTGCCTCTACATTTCTTGCATTCCTCTTGTCTTGCTCAAAGAGGTTTCTACTCAATTTTCTGGCTTTTATAGACTCCCATGAGAGGGAGTCAGGTTCCCCAGCTCATGGTTGTGTGTTATAGTACACAACCAGGGCCTAGATCCATCCCACCTACTTTTAATCCTTTGACAGTGGCATCATCAAACTAATGACTGTGTGCTTCAGAGAGGCTACATGGGTGGTCTACATGTAAGATCTTTTTCAGCCTCTGAAGGTGTCTTGCCTCTTGCTGTTAATTACAGAGAGAATTTTGGGGGAAAGACTGTGTGGTTTGGTTACATTCCCAAAGTTGTGTGGAATAAATCTTCAAAGGAGTGCCTAAATCTGGAGTGTTGCTATGCTCAATATTGCAATTCCTAGATTTCTTTTTTTCTTTCGCTCAGGAACTTGTCATTTCAGTGCTGAACTTCTGGGTTTCTATAAACCTGGATTAATATCTATGGATCACTTCATATGCCTAAGCATCTAGTGCCATGTCAGATGTCATAGTGTGTCCAGTATAAAGATGGCAGGCCCAATGCAGGATCTGTGCCTTTCTGGAAAAGCAGCTGAAGGCCATAAAAAATACCTTGTGGCACTTCTTTTTTGGCAACTGAATTAATCTTCTGCTAATATAAAGTGAATTTGTAAGAAAGAAAGGGTGTTAATTGCCTTACATCCTGGTGATTCCAACTTTTGTATCTCTGAATATCATAGCTCCTGTGTTATCCCTGACATCGGATAATGAATATGATAGATATAACTCACTGAGGACTTCCAGCCTCTGTTGGTGCATGGTGGTCTGTGTTAGCCCATCTCTATACACAAAATTGTATGTTTGAACAGATGCAGGTCCTGGAAAGCTGCTGTCTACTAAAAATATGAATTAATAGTTTTCCTGAGCTCCCTCTGTGATACCAAAGGTCATCAAAATATTTCCTTAGAGCAAAAAATACTCATCTTTTTTGTAAAGAACATCTTGACAGAAACACTACCCCATCAAACTACCCTGCACCAGCATGTTTCCCTTCTCTTTCTTTGAGCAGTGTTTCACTGTCAGATGTAAAACAGATGTTCTGAATTAAGATAATCTACCAAGTCTAAAAAACATCATACTGAATAAAACAACTGCTCTGTATTTGTTGCTAGAGATAGCTGAGATGGATAGAAAACCCAATTGACAAGCAGCAAGAAGGGCAGCCAAAGCGAACTACCAAGTTGTCGTGGTTTAACCCCAGCCAACAACTAAGCACCACCCATCCCCTCACTCACTCCCCATACCACCTTCCCTAGTGGGATGGGGGAAAGAATCAAAAGAGTAAAAGTGAGAGCAGTTTAATAAGTAAAGTAGAAGCTGCGTGTTGAAGTGAAGCAAAACAAGGAATTCATTCACTACTTCCCATGGGCTGGCTAGTGTTCAGCCCATCTCCAGGAAGGCAGGGCTCCATCACATGTAATGGTCATTTGGGGAAGACAAACTGCCAAAACTCGGAACTTTCACCCCATCCTTCCTCTCCCAGCTTTATATTCTTAGTATAATGTCATAAGGTGTGGAATATCCCATTGGTCAGTTGGGGTCAGCTGTCCCGGCTGTGTCCCCTCCCAGCTACTTGTGCACCTCCAGCGTGCTTACTGGTGTGAGATACAGAAAAGACCTTGACTCCATGTAAGCGCTGCTCAGCAATAAGGAATGCATACCTGTATTATCAACACCATTTCCAGCACAAATCCAAAACATAGCCCCATACTAGCTACCATGAGGACAATTAACTCTACCCCAGCTGAAACTAGCAAGCAAGCAAGCATTTCTCATTCTCTCTTCTTTCCTTCTCAGTACCTGTAGTCCAGTAACCTTGTGTTCGTGGTAAACTCTTTGAAACTCTACACATGGGCTGGGGTAAGACAAGCCATATAGACTAGATCAAATCCATACCGGATGGAGTCAGGATGGATCAAACACTCACAGGTGAATCAGATCAATGAAACATATCCAGGCAAAATAAACAAAGATCTTATTCAAGACTTTGAGTGATTTAGTGCTGCCTTTGCGCTGCTCTGGCTGCAGCAGCACACCTTCCTTGTGTAGGTGCAAGTCATAACAGTTCCCCAGGAAAATAAACCAACTACTCGCAATCAAAATTTTTAATTAACCAGTTTGATCTGTGCTGTAAGCATGTGAGAACCTGCATGCATGACCAGCTTGAGTGCAGTGGGATTTCTTGGTGCAGCTTCAACACCAGATGGAAACAGTTGTGGTGGGACCAGGTAGCTGCTGACCCTGGTTGCAGTGTAGTTGCGAACATGCAGTTTGGCACCCTATAGTTAAAACTTGCCAGAAGCGCAACCACTAGGTGCATCCAATGTGAGTCCAACCAGAAGTGAGTGCAGGGACAGAGTCTGTTTTTATGGAGAGCTATTTCCAGTAGCTGGTTTTCCAGCCTCCCGTCAGCCTGGATCCAGGGAGCTGACAGTCTTGGCAAAGACACTGTAATGCTGGTATAGTTTTGGACGTGCGGTAGGGTTTTTGCTGGTATAGGCATGACACAAAAGAAATTGCAATTTTGATTAAGTATCTATACTGGTAGAAGCATAGACCTGGTCAAATAATGAGAGAAACATTTTAGATAATGCTTTTACAGTAAATGTACAGGTGAAAGTGGCCAATTTCCTCTGTAGTTAACTTTCGTACTTGTACTATGAGCTAAAGATTGGCAGAAGATTTGGAAGCTGACAAAAAGAGGAATTTTTTCCCTAAATCCTCTTTTCTCCTGAATATTTGCAAGCTCTAGAGACTTCACTGCACATATAATTTTTTTTAAAATAGAAAGATATATTTACAATTTATTTGTGTATATTCAGTGAGGTGTATTCATATCAGTAAAGGAGCTGATACATGACAATTATCCATTTTAATTTATGGGCTTTAGCTGCACAAAAATTAAATCAGACTCATTTTCTTTGTTTCTCTTCTCTTTTCTGTTACATGGTCAGGAAAGTCATGTACCCTGAAGTAGTTAAAAACCACAATTACTGTGTTTGCATTATTTGTTATGGTAATAAAAATGTATGAAAATGATTAATGTGGTGCAGGAAAGCAGCTCTTGGATCAGATCACTGTAAAACTTTTAAAATGTGTACCTGAGTGTGTTTTATTCAGTATATGCTGGAGATTGCCTGATGCAAATTAATTTTATTGAAACTTCAACAGATATCCACAGCTGCACTTCACAACTGCCAGAGATTGCTGTAACTGGCAATTTTCCAGCAATCCTGCTAAGAAAGAACTGAAGTTTACCACAAACAGCTACATTGAGGCAGACTCCAGGACTGAAATAAACTGGCTGTCAGTTTACCATGGGGTTGCTCATAAATGTATTGAATATTGGATTTTCAGTTGGTTTTGAAGTCAGGTTGTTTATCACTCCGAAGAGACATGTTAGAAATTGTTCTATCAAAATTCATTACTGGAATTAATTTTAGGTTATTCCATTGCCTACAAGATTTGACATCTTTTGCCTTCCATAATATTTATTCTGGTTCCCAAATGACAATATCTTATGAATTACCTCATAGGTTTAAGGAAGAAGTAATTTTTGAAGTATTACTTTGGCTAAATTTTTAAGCCGTTTGTGACTACGAGTTAAGCTTTTAATTTAAATGATAAAATGCGCATTCAGCAATCTGAGGCACCTCTTTTAGCTTTACTATTTATTATTCTTATCATATTATTGGCAGAGAAATGAGGTGAGTGAACTTAGAGGACAGGCCTGTAAGGGTTCAGGAGGGAAACTCTACAGAGACAGCCTTATGCTGGAGGTCTGCCTCTAAAACCCACAATTTATAGCAAAGACACCCCTGGTTTAGTAAGACAACAGGTCTTGGCTCTTCCGCAGTGGGATCTTTGCACACCCTTAAATCAGGATCTCAAAGATGAAGATTATGGGCAATGATAGAGAGTGAGGTTTTCTAAACGTATTTTTAATAGTTAATTGAACACTTCAGAACGGTTTTACATGCAGTGACTGAGAGCAAGAGCAGACCCATGTTTCCCTCCTGTTCATTTATTGATCCATTTAATCTAGCCTTTGCAAAATCTTTGTATCTAGATTTTTTTTTCCCAGACAGCTCTTTAATAAACACAGAGAATATTTGAGAAAAAAACATGAGTAAATAGTAAATTGTTATGGCAACAGCTTGAGGTGATGTTTGTTTTTCTTTTTGGATTCTGCCTTTTGTGAGAGACATTGCCTACAGTCAGAAGGAAAGCGCTTTGTGAACAAGTGGGCACAAGAAATTAGGCAGAGGCAAAACACGTGAATGCTCAGCTCATTTCTGACTGCAAAGTGTGGTCTCCTGCTTAGTTAATTTCTTATTTTACAACTCCTTTGTAGTTAATAGTAATGAACTGAAAAGACAGAAAGAATGAGTCAAATTCAAAATGCCTACTGGTTCTTCTCATTTTGCTGTAACAGAAAAAGACCAAAAGCAGGCAAATGTGGTTAGTCTAGGAAACTACTCTGTCATTTCTTAATTCTCAACAGCTTAAATCAGGAATTTGTCTCAACTTGATGCTCAGCTGGATTCCAAGTATGGGAGCCAACAAAGCCTTCTGTGATGAGCGCTGTATTGGCGTGGCTCTGTGCTTGTCATTCGGGTCTGGGGGCATTGGGACAAGTGATGCATTGCTATGACTGCTGCAACCCCATGTTGAGGATTATCAGCACCTTCTCCTGCCCATCTCTGCAGCCTGAGGAACCCAGAGCAATCCAGTTCTGAATCACTGTGTGGTGCATCCCACAAACCACAAAACCGAGCCGAATCTCCTGCTCCTCAAAGCCATGTCATTTTATACACCACTCCAGCTCTTCCACGTCTTTCTCCCTCTGGTAAGTACGTTGTTTTAGGACCCAATAGAGGTGAAATTTATCTTAGACAACTTCCTAAGACAGTATTTTGTTTTAAAGATCTGTGGAGAACCTCTGAATAATGATGCTGTGTTCTGATTGCTGATGAAAGTACCTTGACGGGGGGAATAGCTGCATCTCAGGATGGAGCTCCTTCATCAGGGACACCTCTGCTGACTTCAGCCATATTCAGCTGGCAGTGAATTTAGACCTTGAACTTAAAATAGCACAGACCTTACTGAGTGAGCCTTGTTTTATCGGAGCAGGTCTGTGTATTTCTTCTGGAAGTCAAGTACATGCATAGTGTTCATGCATACAGCCCTGAAGCAGGTTATGTAAATGAAAATCTAACTCTGGGTAGTGCTGGCCAGGATTTGTTGGTGGAATATTTCTTAGCTGAGAAATAAAAACTTCTGGAAACTGCAGGAAGCACTAACATTTGCGGGTGAAATAGTGAGCAAAAATGGATGAGAAAAAGAACAAACAGCCATCTCACAAATGGGTCAGAGAACATCTCTCTGAAACTGGCCTAAGTTTCAGGGTCTGTACTCCTAGATGGTTGACATCAGATGAGCCACAGTAAGACTTTTCCCACATTTTGTAAATTTTCATAGAAGGCAAGAAAGGTACTGTTGCTTTAGGCAGGAGTTAGATCACTTATCTGAGACCCAAATGAAGACACTTTCCAATAGAGCTGGTAGTTGTTCTGAGGGCTTGTCTGAACTCTCATGCTTTCCACATCTGAATTTCTTTCCCATATGAAATGAAAATTTAAATCATTTAAAATTTAAAAATCAAATAAGCATTACTTTTTTCCATTCTGTCCTTCAGTCACGTATAAGTTTTTCTGTATTTTGGCTGGAAAAGTCCTTCTAATAAAGACAGGATTCACAGGCTAATAGAGCAGCCCCTGCTTAGCTCTTCTTTCTTCTTCCTAGAGCTTGTCCAGCCCTGCCAGAAAGCAGAGCAGGGGAAAGCTATAACTATCTACCAAGAGGTGTTTGCTGAGCAGCTGTAGATAACAGAGGACAGAAACAAGGCAAAAAGTCCAAGTCTTCTGCTTTCTCCCTGCTACAATGAGTGGAGTCAAATATTTTGATACAGAAATTGTAGGGCAGATAGTTGTGATAGTTTTTAGCAGAGACAATGGCTAAAGCAGAGACCACAACTTCAGCAAATACAACAGCTATCTGCATCGGGGCCTCCAAGTGGTCTCAGGCACCATGACCTTAAGGTAGCTGTTAAAAACATTTTCCAGAAAATTAGCATAGGAATAAGAAGTTATGTGTACTAAAAGAACAGATATTTCACAAATCTTACTCATTTATTGAGCGTATCTCAAAAACATTTAGTATTTCTCTATAGATCGTAATTGCTTATGACTGAGGTGGGTAGGGAAACCTGCACTGGGAACAGGAACACTCAGACTGGGACTCTTAGTTAAACCATTCCTAATTTCAGAGTGACACTGGATTTTCGTTTGGACACCAGTTTGTTGATGTGGATGAGCTCACAGGCACAGAGCAGGGTGTGGGGACAGTAAGAAAACTTGTGTGAGAGAAAACATCCCTCACTGTCCTTCTGTTATCAAGACATCTGACCCAGGCTTACAGGATTTAGGACTAGAGATCATGAGGCTGCAGTTTCTTTTTATAATGTTTTTTGCAGGCTCTGTTCTTGTTTGTCAAATCAGGCACTCAATTCTTAGCAGACAATATCCTAAAGTTAAGCCAACTAGCTATTTAGGCAGTTTCTTCTATGTAAAAAAAAAATATAAGTTACCGTAGAGAGGTGCTTGCAGTTGAAGCCATGATAGATATATAAGACATGACAAAGAATAATGGAAAGAGTAGTCCTACAAAATGCAAAGTTTACTAGTCCTGGATGTTCTGAATATGTTTATATATTTGTCTGGCAGTGATCTTGGTGGTTCCATGACTAACATCTTAATTAATGAGAACATGTGCTCTGGCCGCCAGATCACATTGATGATGGTTTTTATTTGAAATCTGTGAGTGAGGGAGTCATTTCCATGAACAGTCTGCAAAATTGTCAGTGACAGATTGTCTTGAAGGCAGGGTTTTTAGTGTGACACCTCAGAACAAGCTGTTCCCAGCCAGCAGACCTAGGGCGTTCTGCCCTGTCTCTGCTTGTTCTGGAGGCAGCTCTGATAACACAGGGAAAGGGCACCCGGGAGGCTGCCTCAGACTGTGGCTCACTGGTTTCCTTGAGTTTTTCATGTACACATGTAAATCTGGCACCACTCCTCCTATGGCCCGTACTATCCATGTGGTGGGAAAGAGACATCTCTCCATCTTGCATACATGTTTTTAAACAATTACATTTGGACATCTGTTCCTTTTGCACTTTCCTTCTCTGCAAAGCCATAATACCATTATGTGAAACATAAGCACAGGCTTGTGGCTCTGGAAATGTGCATCTTGCTGGTTTGTGGTCTTTTTCTCTCCTGCAAGTACATTTGAGTTTAATGAACTTAAAGGCCTTTATTTTAATATGGATCCTTATGAAATGGACTGAAACTGGAGTTGTAAGTTTATGAATTTATGACTCAGAACCAGACCTGAGCTGAGAGTAAGAGGGAAAAGAGGTTTTCCTAAAAAGGCCTGATTTTATCTATAGCAGTAACAAAATCTATTAAAGCCAGTAAAGCTAAATGTCAGTGAAGCTGATATCTTGCTGGCTTTCCTACCCTTTCTCTGCTTCAGGACAATCTGTGCTCATATTATTACTATTGTTCCTGGGAACAACTGCTACCTTGCAGGCAGGAGCCTTCTGCCTTTACTCCTTTCCCCATCTCCTTTTCCCCTGTTTGCTACCTCGTGAAATCTCAGCCATGGACTCGCAAAATTCACTGGGCTTCCCTCTTGAAACTTGGCAATTTGTGTCCAAACCTCTCCCTCCTCATTTTTTTAAGGTTTGTGTACTGTTTCATTTCAGTACCTCCATGACCTGACTCATCTTCCATCTTTCTCTATGTCTTACAATCAGACCAAGATGAATCTTTACTCCCATTAACTTTATTTCTCTTTCTGTGTCAAAGCAGTTCACCCAATCCCTTCTCAGAATTTGTGCACAGCCTATGCTTGACTTCCTTTTCTGCCCATCAGTTCAAATTCCCCCACTGACACCAAATATGGTATCTAAATGATTGACCTCTTTGCTCATAAAAAGCATCATCAACCTGACCTTCCTGATCAGGCGGTTTTTAAGACTTCCCCGTGAAATCACCCAGAAAATTCTTCCCTGTCCTCAGCCACCCAGCTGCCCAACTTCCTTCAGACCTTCAACACAGGCAGTTGTATGCATCAGAGATGATGCCTTCTCCCTTTCTTTTTGGCCTGCCTTTAAGAGCCACATGCCGCATGGGTTCTCCTGTCACCTTCCAGTGACAGTTGCCATCCACATTCATATCTTGGTGGCCATGGTGAGGAACATCAGAGTCTCAAAGTGTGGGAGGTCTTTGGCTTTTCTTCTAACACCAGAGCCTGATGCTCACTTGCTGCCAGGATACACAGTATGTGTTCTTCAACTTCACAGGTCTACAGAGTGGGTGAGAAGATGCCTGGAGCAAGACCTGCCTACAGAATTTCCTCTCTCCTTTGCAACTGGTCCTACCACAAATCTCTTTTCCTCTTTAGTGAGCCTCTCTGATCTGCTGATTAAATCATAAGATTTCTTAGTTTGGAAAAATGATAATAGAGGCAGAATATGGCACAGTTCTGTAAAATTAGAGTGGTGCAGGGAAAATGAACAGGAACTGATCATATAAAGTCTCTCAGAACATAAAATCTTAGGGAGCACCCAATAAAATTGTCAGGCACAGTTTAAAATAGGCAAAAAAAAGAAAACTTATTTGTATGGTCTCTAGTTCACTGCAGCCAAATAAATTCAATAAATAAGATCCAGAAGAAACTGACACGTTAATGGAGGATGGGTGCTTTTGTTGACTATTTGATACTATGCTCTGGATGTAATTTCAGTCTCAGGAAATCTCTAAATTGTTGATTTTTTGAGGCTGGAAGGCAGTAAAAGGACTCTATATGCCTTAGTTCTCATACTTTTGTTTCAGTATCTGCTAATAATCACTGTCAGAGACAGGATACTTGACTAGACAGGCCTTTGATTTGACTGGTTGTGGCACTTCTTACATTTTTTAATACATACTGGAGCAGCTTTGCCCAGAATTTGCAGTCACAGAATTTATTCTGCTGTGTGTGCTGCACTCCTGTTTTTTTGCTGATCGCCAAGAATGACAAATTTAAAATAAGACTTACGACAGCAGCAGCTTGCATGGCATGAACAGCGTGGTAATAGGTTTTCCTCATTAAGTGCTGGAACAACTTTATTTGCTGCCTATAAATGGGGTCTGGACATTCAATCCCTTGATAGTGGAGAGGGTCTGCAGTTGGGATGGATCACACCTTGCTGAGCCCAACAGCTCTTATCCAGGCCTGTTGCTGTGGTTTCAGTTCATAGGTTGAAATTCAAGCCATTGTGTCGTAACCCCAAAGCCTGCCCACAGCCTGAGTAAAAAAGGAAGGAGGATGCTTGCAACAGCTATCTATGGGTAAGCAATGTTACACACAGTGTTCACAGAGAAAATGGAAATACCTGGCTAAATTCACCTGATCCTCAGGATCTGTTACGAACTCAAATCTCTGAGCTGGCAGGTGAAATGTTCCCCAGGCATACCCTTTTCAATCCCTGCTCTGAAGCACAGGGCATGAGGAATGATGATGTGCATGGAGCAAAGCCAAAGAAAATACTCCCCAATAGTTGGAGAAATAAAGCCATTGTCTTTGGGCACTTGCACAGCAGGACACACAGGCAACTTCAGGGACACATCGACAGAATCAGTGCAGACGTTGCTCAGCATTTTCAGCAAATACCGGGCTTTTTTTCTGGTTGGCTTCTGTTTTGTTTTGTATGTTGGCTTTTTTCAATACCCCAGAGTTCTGCTGGAAAGGACAGAAACCTAAGATTCAGTCCTGCAAAGCTCTGAGAGCTCTAGGCCTGGCGTGGCTGGTGTGGAAGCTGATGATACTCTGCACCCACATGCAAGGTCCCTGCTGCTGGGCAGGATGTACCCTGCTAACAGGTGTGAAGCTATAAGCTATTGACGCATAGATTCAATTGTCCTAAGTCCCATAAAGTAGTAGCATTTGGCAGATCCTGTTATTAATGATATTGTGTTTGCCAACAACGTAAAACAAAAACACTTGCGAGTTAGCAAAATTCAAATCATATGAAGATTTTCCTGCATTCTGTCCAAAAAGCTCTTGTAAGAGGCTGATTCATCTGATACTGTTTCTATCCCAAGAGTAAGGGAAGATCACTTTCCCACTCCTCCAGTGTGGGAAGCACAACGCAAATCAGCACAGATTTTGTCCACTTGGTGATCGCAGACAGACATTACCTCTTTTTAAACAGAGTTTCTCTAAGCTTTGCTTGTTGCTGCTTTCTAAAGAAGTGACTGTTCTTTTGCTGTAAGGTTGCTTATATGGTAGAAACCCACCTAATCAGATAGATTGGAAAGCCAGCAAAAAATTATTTTCCTCGTTGCCTCAGAGCCATGTGCCTGCCCTGAAGGTCCCTGTGGATTAATGTGTGAAATCCAAGCCCTGGCACTGTGATCTTCATTTAGGGAGTTGCAAATACGTACAGAGCAAGCATTCTGTGATTCCCCCTCAAGCATTGCAGTAAGATCTCAAAGCATTCACAAATCAATCCATTCACTTTTACAACACCCTCAGAGCCTGTCCTCCTGCTATGTCATGAATATCTGATTAATATTCAGGTCTTTTCAGGACTCTTTTTGCTTTTTCCTCTTTAGGAGGAAACTTTGGTATCATGAACAAAGCATCATCTTTGCTGTCATGCAGTTTACATCATCTATGGATGAATGCAGAGATGCTAACATGTTCCTTGGCAAGGGTACTTAAATACTCTCACAGTTCTTTTTGCTCCAGTTTGTGCACAGCTGCACATGATTCTGGTGGATTCCCCCTTACCCACATCGTCTCCCATTCCAATGACAGCATGCCAGTGCCACATCAGAGTGCTTTCTTCTGTTTTTCTCATCCCTTGAGGAATTTCTTTGAGATGTTCTGCAAATCAGATACCTTCTTTTCATGGACACTTAAAAATTCTTTCAGTGAAGTTGTCCTTTCTCTGTCCAGATTGGGAATGTGCTGCTTCTTGTTGAAGACAACAGGGGAAAGCAGAGAATAAGAAATGGGTGTCACTTAAGTATCACATTAAAAGTAAAAATATTACATTTTAAAGTTGGCCAACGATACTGTATAAGCTCAGGATCCCTGAAAGCAACCAACAAGGCAGCAGCTCACCTGCCAGGTTAAGAACTGTGCCTTTGAGGACCCTTGAGCTGTGAACAGTTTGTTTGAATGTTGTGTCCTATTCCTCCATCTGCCCATCTTCCCAGAAACAGTGTGTATTTCTGCAGTCCCTTCCCTCTTTCCTTTCCTCTTCCTTTTTCTCTTCCCTTTCCTTTCCCACAATGAACTCAAGCTCTTAAACTGGCCATATGAGTAAAAAAATATACATTAAAATGACTAATGGGGCTTAAATTGATGTGGTAATGGACGTCACACCCAGACTGACCTCCATATGCTTCTTTTCACTCTGTTTTCCTCTCTGGAGAATATGATTTAAGTTTTTATCAAATGCGTAGTTGAGATCTTCTAGTTTCAAGGAAAAGTTTGTTTCGTAATTGGATCTGCTGTGACATTACTCAATTTCTGCATATTGCAATTTTTTCCACAGATTTCCTGTAATTTCCATGTATAAATTATACTTCAAAGATGAAAATCCAGATTATTAATTTTCTGAGTACTAATTTTAAAAACAGTTTTCCGTGCTAAGTGTTGTAGGACTGAGGACTACAGTACTCGATGAGTTTTAAAAAATGGGGAATTATATCCACACATACAGATGTATTTATATAATAGGGAAGGATGATTTATGAACTTCCTCCTTCAAAGAAACTCCACATGCAGTAGGGTCTTTGGGGATTTCAGAGTTACTCTTTTCCTAATAAAGGTCATTAGCCCAATCCTCTTTCCCTGTGAAATTTTTTGTTCCAAACCAATACTAACTAAAATTTCCTCTCTATCCGTGTGTCATACTGAAAAGAATTCACTAGGCACAAAAGATTTAAACAGAGACTTGTATTTTATGCTGAATGCTTACTATTTCTTATGGGATATGATAAACACTTCCAGTTTCCTGTAGATTTCTGAATCAAATGAAGAAAAGCCCATGTTGTTGCTCGAGTGATCTGGCTTTATACTTATAAGGAACATAAAAATGAGCCATTCCATTTAAAACCACATTTGTTTTTTTTGTTTTGTTTTTCAATGCAGTTTCTTTTGTGGGAAAGATAGGTAATGAGCTACATGATATTTTTCTGAAGCAATACTGAAACTATGCATATGTTCACTCACGTCTGTGCAGCTTGGCATGCTGTCAGTTCAGCATGGATTTGCATCTTGACTAATGGAAACACCCTCTCTTTTTTCATTTGCAAAAGTAAACTGACTGCTGATGTAGGAGAGACATGGGACAGCTGAAAACAAGACCACAGCCCAATGATTATGCAGCAGGAATGAGGAATGGCTGACTGTCTTGCATAAGGATGCAGCAATTCCATAGGAGAGCAAAAATCTTAGGCAGTTAGTCTTTCCCACAAGGTTTTATCCTTCGGGCCATAGGGCATCATTTACAAAAGGAAATCCAAGTGGTTTAACCTAAAAAATATAAACAAAAAACCTCTTTAGCTTTGGATATGATGCAGCCCTTTGATCATAGGACCCTCTGTTCCTTCAAAGCCTGTTGCTCATTTTAATAATCCAATATTTAGTTTTCTAATTCTTTATAGTTCCACAGAGACCCGGAAAGGATCTTATGTCCCCAGCTTGTTTCTGCTGTTCTCCCTTCTGGAGAACAGCAGAAATTCCTGGTAGAGAAGCTTGATATAAAATTTTGCTTACTATAAGAAAGCTATGTAAGTGATGCATCACAGCTTATGTACATTGCATGTCTCCACTGTGGTCTTGACTGATCTTTCTGGCCTATGACTAACTTTGGCCATGCAATTCAAGATATCAAGATAGTTTCAGGATAGATTAGGTCCTAAGAACAGCACAATAGAAAGAAAACTTATGCTGATGGTGTAATTCAGATTTAAGGAAAGAAGATTAGATAATTTAAGTCCTTTGTCATGGTATTGTAAACCTCCTGAAGCATGGAAAACCTGAGTTACTGCCCATAGTTAAAAAGGGTAAACTAAGAATTAGTTGGAAATAGAGAACATAAAGAAGGGTTAATGGCATAAGAGGGCTTCTGCCACTTTCATGGAAATCAAATCTCTACAATACTAATGATTTGGCATAACTGTTGCTTTACCTGGACTTCTCTCACCTAGCTGAGAACAGAGTAAGACTCTATTAGTTTTAGATAAAAAACACTCCAGGCAGCTGTCATTCAGCTTGATCTTTCTAGGAACTGCCCATCTTATCCTTGGTTTGATGTATTTCTTTCGGAAAATCTCATCTGTGCCTGACATGAACAGGCAATGCACATCGAGAACGTAATAACATTATTAATTCCCTTACATCATCAACACCATGATCATAAACCATTAGGAGATTAATTTGACAAGCCATCTAGTTCCAATCTTGTTCTGATTTGTGGTGTGACTTTTTGGGTTTGATTCCTAGACTCTGCTCGAGATTGAAGATTTTCAGGTTTTTGCATCCATTCCTAGTGTCTTGAAGATAAAGGCAAAAGTAATTGCTACAACAGGAATACTTTATAGCAGAATATTGAATGGGGAAACAGAGCAGGGAAAATATAAATTTATTTTATCATCTTTAAAAATAGTTTGTGGAGGTATAAAGTCACATAGCTTGTGACTTACTAACATCCTTGACTCTATAGTGGCCTAAGAGCATTGCTAATGAATAGGACTTTCTTTGCAAATCTTTGATGTATGCTCCTGGAGAAAAGAACGTGCTCTCTATCTCTGACCGTATGTTAAACTTTCCTCTTCTCACTTTATTTTATTTGTGTTGACAGAGAAAAGGAAGGAGGTTTTGGAATATTCCCAGAGATGTGCAAACACAAATGATTAATTCTTCCCATCCAAGATGCTTGATTAATTAATGTAACCTCAGACATCTTGAGGGAAAACACTGCATGTGTGGACCGTATTTCTAATACCCCTCCAGATCTAAAACCTTGCAATTAGAAATTTTCTAACATGGTGTCTTTGTGGTAGGCATTTGAAGTACTCCAATTAACCAGGATATCAACTGCATCTGGAAAATTAAGGGTAACACCGTGAAGGCAAAATGAAGTAAGAAACATGAAGACTTTGTCAACCTCACAAGGAAAATATATAAATATCATGAATTTGATTTATAGTCTCTAACTTTGTGTATTTAAAGTAAATCAGTACAAGAAACTACTAACATTGAAACTGATAATTCTGGGGAGTTGTAATTTTATCCTGAATGCTCTTTCGTGTATTCATTTCCTGACAGATACGTCCATTTTTCAGTGTCGAAGACTCCACAAAATGCCTCAGACTGTCCTCAAATGAGAAGATTTGCACCTATAAAATAACAATCCTACAGCCCACAAAAAGATATTCCCACCCCTTCATTCTGTAAGGCCTGTGGCTATATTTTGTGTGTATGCAGTAATTGGTGTACAGGGCTGTGCTGTGTACTACTGCGGCCATCCAAGAGTGCTCAAAAAGTCTATTCAGGCTTCAAGAAGACAACTCTTTGTAAGAACCATCATCTCCTGAAATAATAAAGGATGAAGCAACAGCACAAGTTTCCACAGCAATTGTGCTTGGGCATCACTTCCACCCTCATGAATATTTCAGGAGATAGAGAGCACTGATGTTTCTCTGGTACTCTGAAGATCACCCCTAGAAAAGTTACCACATAGCCACAGAGTTTAGTAAAGAAACTATGCTTCCTTCCCCAAAAAATTTTTTTTATTATGCAGTGATTTAAGAAAGCATATTTATTGAATGAGTCTTGAATTTACTGAATATTTAGTTGATCGCTCATATTTATTTGGAATCACCTATTGCATGGGCATTGTTGGATCCTGGAGAAAGAGAGAGACTCACATCTGACTCTTGATGCTTTACAATTATTGACTCTATTGGTAGCACAAAAGTCCCTCCTGTAAACTAGTCCTGTATGATGCCAGAGAGGACATCAGTCATCGAAGTGACATCTTTCAGATGGGATTTAAAATAGAGTCATGCATAGGAGTGGGAAGAGGATTTTCTGTGTGATGTGGCTTTCGAGGTCTGTAAGATGATGGCACTGATAGGAATGTATTATGTCATAACTGGCACTTTAGGCAACAAAATTAATGGCCAAATATGTTACTAGGCTATAAAGAAGTGCAAGAAATATTATATAAATAAAAATACCCAACATCTTGATATTCATTAGTTAGAGTTGTGACTAAAAGATTTTTGCCTATTTGTATGAGGGATCTCACTGTTAAACGTACAGGCTTGGCAGGCTACAGCTTTATATGTTTTCATCTGCTTTAGAGTGTGATTATTCATTTTGCCTATGGGCTAGGCTGCCACCCATTGCACTTTTGCAACATTGAATAATAATATGCTCTTTCTAAATGCTTATTTGAAGAAACTAATGTTTAAAGGATTTGCAGCTCTATCCAAAGTTAAACTGATGTTTAATGGCTCTCTATGTAGAGATTAACTGTAAAATTGGAGCTGTAGGCCACATCCAGATCATCCACATAAATGTTGCCATTCTTCAAAGCAGACTGTGGAGCTTTCCAGTCTATGGGACCCTAATTTCTTCCTGCTACCCTGGTAAAGTAAGTGCAATAAGTGATTCAGTGTCAGTTGGCTGCAATATGGGAGTGTGTATGTTGGAGCATAGATGTGGCTCATCCTGTCTAAGTGGACAGGAATTAATTTTCTCTTCTCAGTCTGCCATTGTTATAAAGTCCTGACTGGAAGAGGACAGCAAAAAAAGTCATCCTCTTACTCTGCATCCCAGCATCTGCTGGGAATTTATAGTGCAGAAAAGTGAAGCAAGTATATTTTTTCCTGACTGCAGAACAAATATATTCTTAAATTTAACTCTGATTGAATCAGGAGATACACTGGGAAACAACCAAAGACTCAGAAATATGCCTCAGACTAGAAAATCTCTACTTTCACCTTTAAGAAGAAAAATTAATACATTTTTTCAAAGCATGTTTTCCATATGTGGCTAAATTGCAAAGCAATTTCTCACCACTTATCACCCTAATCCATCTGGACGCTTTGCTGTACCAAAGGAAGTGGGGTGACTCTGCAAGCTCAGAAGGAAACCAAAACAATACCAGGAACAGCTTTTGACACCCCAGCACAAAAACTCAGCACTGCTGTAGCCCTGAAGACTATCATGTTCTATCTTAGTGTTTCACAAATATCTTTGTCCAAGAAGTTGTCCTTCTCCCCATGCCTGCCCCTTTATTCTGCAAGTTATTTAAGCACATGCTAGCTAGGAAACATGCTCAGGTACATGGTTTCCGCAGGATGGTCCGCATTGCACAGGCTTCTGGGGACCAACAGAGAAATCAGATTTAAGATTATGTTCATAATCTTGGCACTACTGAAAGAATAGTTTCCAGACAAACTTCCTGGTTATTTTAGTTCCTCTGCTGCCTCCCTTGTCCCACCCCCTTTTCCCCCATCACCTGCAGTGCATGTGCATTAGTTCTTACTCTGGATCTTTTTCAGCATGAAGTGACTGGTTTCCCTTGAGACATAATCCAGCTACAGTTCTGGGAGGGTTTACTCCAGGGGTTGCTTCCCACTGGCAGTACAGAGGAGATAGCACCATCCTCCCTCCCATAAGTCCCCAAGACCTATATCAGAGAGCTTTGCACCCTGGAATCCCTCCCCACCATCTGCAAGCACACACCACCCACCCCAGTGCTACAGCCACAACCCTGGGGGTTGTGTGGTGAAGAAACCACTCTGGAAATTATGATGCAAAGAACTGGGTGCACCTCATGCTGCAAAATGCACATATGCATAAATGTATTTCATGGCCTACAGTCAAAACCACTCACTTACACCATTAGATCTTGCCCTGGGGCACCCCAGGATCCTGCTGAAAAGGAGCCAACCTGTGTTTCAGTGTTGATGCTAAAATTAGGCATCTATTACTAAATCAATGAGAAAGTACATAACTCTATCCTCTGACTACAGAAGGAGGCTAGAGTGCGATCTATTTTTAAATAAGTAAGATAAGGTGAGAAAACCCCTACACCCAAGATTTGTTCTCTGAATAACTTGTTAAGCAAAGACCACGGTGGAAGGAATGGACATTATTCCACATAAAAGGTGAAAATACCAGTAACTTGCAGATGTAGTGGTCTCAGTACAAAAGCATCTTGGTACCTGAAAGCTAGCTTGCTCTTCCCTCTATCTCAAATATCTCAATATAAAACAACTACATTTTTACCAGTAGCAGAAGATAAAATATCAGCTAGCACCACAGTTCCAAGCTCAGCTGCTAAACAAACATAGTGGCATTACTGTCAAGGAAGGAATTAAAATTGCTTCTGTGGTGGTTTTTTTTTATGATTCACTTCAGGATATATTTGTAAGCAACATGGCAAGCTTGAACACTGACTGACAGACCGGATCCAACAAGCTCACCTTCACCTCAGGCGAGGTAGTCTACCGTCCACAGTTTCAAGCCCCCTCTTTCAGAAGTGTTAAAGAGCTCAAAACCCCCTTCAGAGAGGAGGGGGCTGCAAGGAGAAGTGCGATTCTCCTCCTCTTTTTCAGCACAACACAAGAAGTAATCAAATGACATCATAAAACCCATGACAAAATCCATTTACAGTGGTGTGCCCACAAATTTTCGTTCAGCCTTCCTGTAAGTTCAGATAGCCAAACATTGACATGTTATTTCAGGAGAGGAGGTTTAAAAATACTGACGGGCGGCTGTTAGAAAGGGCCATTGCTTTCCTGGGCTGGGAGACATGCTTGTCAGAGCTTAGGGCTTGGGCAGCACAAGAGCTTTATTGTATCCGTGCATCATACCACAGTGCTCATAAACAGTCATATTATTCATGTGTAAACACTTTTATTTAATTTTGAGAGAGAGGAATTACATTACTTTAGCTGGCAATGCAGTTGGTAGCAGTTTTAATGCATTTTTTTTTCTTAACTAAATGATAAAACTCATGGCATTCTGGAGAGGAGCAAGATACAGAACAGCCCGTTTGTCTCTGGTGTTTACTCACTCAGGACAAGGAAGGGTCTAAAGAAACATCTGTCAGCTTTTTTCCACTAAGGAAAAAAATTAAGCCATTTCTTTAGTCAGAAAACTGTATTTTCAAAAGCATGAAAATACAGCTAGAAATGACAGAAGTTAGAGATGGTGAAGACCAACAAGATTTGGTCCTACATAATCCATAAATGAGAATTGAGCATTCTTATGCTTTTTTGTTGTTGTTGTTTTTCTTTAATCCTGAATGTGTCTTGATTTGTGTATCCAGCTGGGAAGAAGATTGTGAGAAATTTAGGTGCAGAGGCTGGAGGGAAGAGAAGGGCGGGAGCCAGGCTGGCCGCAACTGGGAATTTACAGTGAGCAGAGAGTAATGAGGTGGCAGGAAAATTTCTTCCCCTCCAGCTTCCCTCTCCACCTTCTCTTCTTTTTTTTTTTTTTCCACTTTGAAAGAGTATGAGAGTTTCAGAGAGGCATAAGGGTGCTTTCTTTCTCTTCTCACTGTCTGTTTCCTCTCTGCTGTCTCATAGTCTTCCCATGGGTCACCCCAGGTTTCCCACATCTTAGCAGGAGCAAGGCTGAAAAACGTAGGAACATACCCCACATACACCTTGCAGCCAGCAAAAACCAGAAGAGAATTAGTCAAAACTATCACTGCACCCCGTGCTTGGGGCATCCATGACCTTGCATTAAGGCCTTGGGGTGGTACAATGCAAAACTCCCCGAAGCAGATTCCCCAGGCAAATTTTTACAGGGAAAATTAAATGGTTGATATGAAAAACCACCTTGTGTTAAAATTCCCCCCCACACACCTCAGTAACAAAACAGCCTTGCTGGGAAATCCTGCAATCTAAATACAAGCTTAGCACCATCCATCAAAGGGAGGATGTGACCAGCACTTGTAAAAAGTTAATAACCTCCGTGGTGGGACAGGGCAGCGCAAAGGGAAAGTGCTGAGTAACAGCCAGGAGGAGCCTTTCATCTCCAAGTGAGCTCAGTGACTGGAAATGTGAAGTTCACTTCAGTTAATGGCAGTTTTTTAATGTCTTTTAAAATTACTATGGATAAACAAACAAACAAAAAAGACACAAGTCCAATCTTTTTGACTTGGGGGTTTTGGGGTTGTTTTATGCAGCTCAATAGTCTCAAATTCATCTGAACAAAATAGTTCTGTTTTCAAGCTAAATGTAAACAAGCAGGTTCTACATCTATTTTTCTTTGGCACAAACAAAAGCCTGAAAATACAATGTTAGTGTGTGTATCAAAACTGGAAAGCAAGAAAATATCAAGCCTACATTTTTCTTTATATTTAACTGCCTTCAATGTTGAGAAGTCCTTACATACAGTTGATGTCTTCTGAACTCTTGAAAGCTGCATCCCATTTAAAAACTAAGCACAGATGCCTACGTGCACACTTGCACCTCGACCGTACACAAAAGGACCTAATTTATTTTGATGCCAAACAAGGCTGTGAAATACTTTGACTTCATTTTAAAGAAAAGCAAACAACGACCAGTGCTTGTGAAGGCACAAGCTGTGTCATAAAATGCACTCAACAAACCATTTACATTGCAAAAAGTTGCCCCAACTGTTGTTTATATTGGAAGTAAGATTAGCACTTTCATATCCTCTGGCTAGCAGATGCTATCAGCTGCAATCACTTGCTGCCCATCAGTGACACTGCAGAAGGGGACACTCAAAATTCAGACATGCAGAAGAGTTGGGTTTTTTTTTGTTTTTTTTTTGTTTTTTTTTTTTTTTTTTAAAGCAGAGCTCAACTCCATTTTAGTCTGCTGGCAAAAAGTATTGTTAAAAAATATAATAAGTTTTCTGAAGCTATGTGAATATTGTGTAGAATGCAATTCAAAATTCCGTATGTATAAACCGGCATAATTCTGCTGAACAAGGCTTATTTATACAAACTGAGGATCTAGATTCTGATGTCTCTATTTAATGCTTCCTTGCATTCATTGGTAAAAAACTGTCTGAAGTTGGTGAGTTTGTCTCGATACACCTGATGTATAGGCTGTTCCGAATGGCATTCAAAAATATTCCTACTCTCTAATGTTTTGGTCTATGTCACATGCTCAAGGTTAGGCTCACCATTAAATCTGGGGCTAGAAGAAGCTATGTGCCAAGCCATGATGGCAGATAGGGTGGCATTTTTGTTTTATATAATGGTGCTCAGTGTCTAAGGAACGCCTTATGCTTTTAACCAAACTCCCAAACTAATCCAGGACAATAGTGATGCTTTTTAATTCCCCCCCCCTTTTTTTTTTTTTCCCAATGGAAGTATTTTACTGCTGTGGTGGTTTAATTGATCTGTCAATCCACTCGCTTTATACAGATTACTTATGATTATGACCTAAATTTAATAATCCAGGGGGGTTTCTTCGGTCCCGTTTTTCTTAGTGAAATATATCAGAGAAAAAAACCCACAACCTCTTAACCTAAAACCCTAGTCAACAGAATGGACCAGCCCTAAATCACACACTGTGAATGGTCTTTTGAACATGTTGCAGTGTTGTGCATGTGCAGGTTTGCAGCTGGGAACAGGATGTGAGTGGATTTAGCATGCAAAACTTTAAAAATTACTTAACATTTCAGATTTTCTTTATGCAGCATGATCTTTTATTCCCCAAGACAAAAATACTAAAAAATGCAGTTAATTTAGAAATAACCAAGACCACTCTTTTCAACACCTTTCATTTCTGTATTTTTTTTTTTTTCTGACTGAGTGTGTGAAAAAGAATAATAATAATTTCATAAACTTTTATTTTTTTAAGGTGGAACATGGATGAGATGTGCACGGGAAAGATGGCACAAAAGAGAAAGTAAAGGGAGGCACAAACCAATGATCCATGGAGAGTCCATGTTGAAGTTACACGCCAAACTGATCTCAATGTCCATTTAGAAATTGGGGAAATTCGGGAACATTTCCAGATTTCAGAATTGGCGTCTGTTTTGTTGCGAGACCGGCCGAGCCCTCATATCGAAACACTTTCAAACTTTCAGATTCCAGCTCAAACCCTCCAGCCTGCGGTTGTCTCCCAGCAAAATAGAAACATTCATTAAGCACCAAGTGCCCCACTTCCAGCCTGGGACATACATCCAAGCTTCCCATTGAAGTGCCGGTTCCCACAGTAGGACTGAGCCCTTTGGGGAGGTGTCGGTTGTCAGTAGTCAGTTGTCAGGATAATTCATTGCCTCAGGGAGAAATCTGAGTTGAGAAGCAACAGTCTTCTCTAGTTCAGAGGAGGTCAGCCACATCAAAGCCGAGATGTGCAGCGGCCTTTGAGCAGGGAGGAGTGGCCCATGCTCTTGAAGTTGCCAGCCTTACTTTTTCTGTACAGGGTAGGGAGTGGCCGAGGATGTGTTTGAAGATCGGGGGAAATCTGGGATCATTCAAACTGGAGCTGAGGAACAAAAGAGGAGGGTTCTGACTCAGTGAGGCTCGATGGCTAACTTCTGCTCAAATGGGTTGGAAATCAGAAGGAAAGAAGATAGCTGGGGCATTGGTGCTTCACATTGCTTTTGCACTGATACTGTGCAATTCACTTCAACTTCTCTTTCACAGTGGAGTAGCTAAGAAAGAGCAGATCCATCTTGCTGAGAGCTAAAGGCTATTCCAGGGGTCCAGGCCTTGTCCTTCAGGACTGTAATTTTAATAAGAACATATGTTTTTCCCACTCCTTGCATTTCGGACATTTGTGAGTGAAAATAGCTTATTGAACTTTTTTATTTTCCCCTTTGTTTTTAAAATCTAAGCAAAAGTTTACCAGGTGTGTGGAAACAAATGAGCCTTACTAAAGCATCTGTGTGGTGAGAGAGGGAGTGGAGAGGTCTGGAGCTGTCAGTGGAGAGAACACAGTGATGGGACAGATCAGACACTGGGATGGATGAGATAGGTGTGACCAGAAAAACCGAAAGTTCACAAGTTTAATTAATTTCAAGTTTTAAAAGCTGTTGATGTTCACATGTATTATGGATTTACAGCTGAAAAAGTGATGCCTAGTCTTCCTTTTACATTAAAACATATCTACAAATTCTATACAAATGTATATATAACTCCCTCTGCATATGTGCTTATGTATTTTTAAATTAACCATCAATCCCTTACTTTAAACTGTCTATCACCAAGGAAGGAGTTATCTGAAAATGTTTCACTGCTACTGGGTGAGTAAACAACAGAAGATGGCTTTGGATGTCTGGGAGAGTGCTCTGGCAAGGCAGGAAGAGAGTCCAAAGTACAGATGGAATGGGAAAGGATTAAAAAAAGCAAGGGGAACCACAGTTCAGAGCATTAAAATGGATTGTGCATTTGATTTACATGGCAATCATGATTCATTTCAAGCTACGTTGTTGTATAGTCTTTGGACTATGTTTGTCAACCTATTATGTCTTCAGAGAGAGTTACAAAAGCAGCTGTAACATTGAATGGTCTGTAAATATAACTTTCTTTACTGCATAATACTGATTCTGCTGCACAGTTGAGTGCAGCCTGTTGAAAGGTGAACACTCTCCCTGGGTCATGTCACTGGAAAAGAGTGCTGGACGCTCTTGCTTGTATCCCTGTGTTGCAATTTCCTTAGAATCCCCATTTTTTCCGTTCTTTGCCTTTGTCGTGTTCTCTGGGTGCTCGCAAGTCAAGTAGAAGCAAATTCACCTGCGATAGGTGAATCAGCTTAAGATGAGTTTGCTTGGCTCCTCCGTGGCTAAAGTGTGTCCGGGACGTAATTGCTCTGTAAGCAGAAGACACAAGAAGGGTACATGTGCGGCAGTTCAGTGTTGTGATCTGGAACACACTGTAAAAAGGACATAGTGTGATGACATTTATCAACACTGGGCATCTAGTTAACAAACCTTTGAAATGAACAGGGCAAATAACACCTCAAGCCTATTGTTTTAAGTGAGCTTGAAACAAATATATAAACCTGTCCCGCTTGCTCTGTGTCTTTGCTTCAAGATGTGCATAGCTGGGAGATTTTTACTGAAATCTCAGTGTCTAACTGACAGGTTAGCCCACCAAAATAATTGCAGGTGACACTGTCTGACTGTGAAATGGCCTTGCCCATTTTGCCAGCTGTGAAAGTGCAGTCAGGTTACAACATTTAGTTGAATTGCATAAGGAAACTAGGTGGTCTGTTACACATTTTCCCTAAGTTCTGGTGTCAAAAAGACACCTGTAGATATCCTTGCTGAAACACAGCAGAGAAAACTCCAACTGAAAGGCCGTGAGAGCAAAACTGATCAATAAGGTCTTCTGAGTAGGTCAAAAGCAAAGAAAACTGATGGCATGTTACGGATATATTATGCAACAGAGGACTTCTGGCTGTACCTGTTGTTGCTGTTAGTCTATGGGACTGTCGTTCCCACAAATTTCACACGTATTAAGCTTGATTAAAAACAACTAAAGGAGTATTTAACTCTCAAAGAATCCTTTCATTATGGAGAACACTGAGATGGTTGTTACTTTGACACTTAATGAAGTGCATAAAAGACAGTTCCTGAAATACGTTGCAGTCTGGCATGCAGCTCAGCTAACAGATTTTGTGGAGTTTTCTGAAATCTGGCCTCAACACCAAATCTAAAAAAACACACCCTTTTTGCAAGTACTGATGGTATCTTAACTGAAAATATAAGAGGACCAACTAGGCTACAAATAGCCAAGTAGGCAGAAAAGCCCCTGTAGAATTTCTGCATACCTTGGCAAAAATTCTGTCAACTGTCTGATCTCTTCCAGCAGAGAAGTGGAAGTTTCCACCCTGAGCTCAAATGTTGGTGCAGGAACGTAAAAGAGCAAACAAAGGAATGAATTGCTCACAGTAAGCCACTTTAGAGAAAATAGTAAATAGATAAGACAAAAATATCACAGAGCAGTACATTCTGCATATACCAAGAAGAAAAGCTGCTGCAGCAGACTACTTAGCACTTCAGAGAGCTTTTATTAAAACAAGTAATATAAATAATAATAATTAGTCTTTCCTCAGGCAAAATCCACATTGAATTTAGACCTGTGGATGAGTTCAGTGCCTCCTCCACAAGTAGGTGCATGGGCTTAGCACCTCAAAAGACTAAAGCCATACTTATGTAACACTGGGCCAGAAACTTGCAGTAGTTTTACACGTAGTTACGTTGGGGAAAGCCTTCTTCTGAATGTAACAGTAGTCAATTTGAGACTGGATTTTATGAAGTGTGTGGGTGCTGGTATGTGTCAAGTGGGTAATTCCCATTATCCTAGTGTCCCTGCTGACTTGGAATATACACATCTTGAATTCATTGGGTGTCATTTTGGTCTAGGAAAGAAAATGAAGGGAATAATTTTATCTTCTAGCCTACAGATAGAACTGATTCAAGGTTTAACAACAGTGCAGACTCAGTTTCTCATTGCTGCACTAGACATTCAGACAGAGGATGTAAAGTGCTCTAAGTCAACGCAAACCATGCTGCGGCAACTACCTGCTTTCAGCTCTGGTACCTTGAACGGCTGAAATAAAATAGTCTTGTCAGGGAGAAGAGGTGAAACTCAATATTCAATTGCCACAGTAAACGTAGAGGGAGAGGTTGATATTCATTGGGGTATGTGAAAAAGCATCAAAATCATTATTCCTCTCCATCTTTGTGGACATGGGTGTAGTGCTTGAATTTGCCTGAATGTGGAGGGAATTTGGACTGTTGCTTGGGAATTAGTCAAAGCTCAGAAGGGGCACAGTTGACAGGAAAGGACGTATCATATGCCTTCTGTTGCCTCCTACCCAATGTCTACAGTCAGGTGCAAAAGGAAAGACTGGTGAAAAAGCTATGTATGCAAGTTAGCATGGCCTTGAGCATTCATTGAGCTAACCCCAAACTTTCCATGGACCACTTAGGGACTTTCTGGGGCATGGGAGACTCCAGTGCATTGGAAGCTGGCAGAGAAATAACACGATAAAAAAGAAGCAAGGAGAAAAACAAGGAAGATAGAAAATAGCAAGTGATAAATTTACCTAATGCCATTTACCTAATGCATCTTTACTGAGAACAAATTCTGTCAAGCTATTCAACAGCCTACTTTTATAAAAGAGCAGGAGAGGGGGAAGCTGTAGACATGCTATTTCTCATTCTGATGAGACTTTCAAGACATTTCACAGAACAGTGTTTTGAGCAAACTAAGGACCTGTAATCCAAAAGAGGGGGTCAGGCAAACCATTCATTATGAGGTATACGGTTGGTGAAAATATAGAGACAACTGCATGACAGCTGGTTGAAAAAAGAGGTTGCATTTCAAACTGGATGTCTCAGCAGGTGTACAGTCAAGGTCTGTCTGGGATCTATTTTATATTTGTAGCATTTGGGGATCAGTCAAATGGTGGTTGAAATTTTATTCAGACTCTAAGACATGGTAATGGTGCCATCGAATTTGAATTCAAACTGGCCATTATTGAGCACAGGTGACAGTTGTCAACTCATCTTTGAAATATGCCACCCAGTTTTATAAAATATTCCTAAAATCTTAGAATTCCTTTGGAGGAAATCTGATTTCACTGAGCATTTATATGCACTGAATACTTATGGAATTGCCAAACATCTTCAGATTTTCAAGTGGAAAACAACTTCTGAGGAGCCTTATTCCTACCTGGAGTGGGTTAAATGGGAATGCATTTCACAGGGCTTCAGAATTTCTTAAATTGAGAGTTTCTTATGTTTATGGAAAACACTCAGGTATAATTGGGGTGAACCTAAGCAGAAGAATTTCAACAGTGAGTGAGATTATAGCCCTTAGACGGGAAAAAAACCTCTTCAGTGCTCTTCAACCTGTTAGCTCATGGGTGGAAATTACAAGCAAAACTGCAGAAGTTACAAGCTCAGCTCTGCCTGCTGGCCTTGTCTTTAGCTTTTTTCCTCTGACCACAACCAGTTTTTGAGAGCTGTCAGAGTCATGGGTTAGAAACTACTTTTCTAGAGTATTCTGCTCCTATGTAAGTAACATAAGACTGGTCCTTCTGGCATTTAGCATTTGCAGGTTCCTATTTGTAATGAGTTGTGGCTTGTCTGAGTTTTACTGTTTGTATGAACATACTAACATAGGACAATCCAGGAGGAGGCCTCTTCTACTCTTGGATAGGCTTACTGTGGCATAAGAACAGCTTTTTTGGCTTTGATTCCAAATAACATAAGCTTAAAAGAAAAAACCAAAACAGGTGTGCCTGAGTAAACTCCCAGGAGTTTCATTGATCTAATTGATTAAAATAAATGACTTAACATATACTAAATAAACTGACATGTGCAGACAAGGCTTTGAAATATGCAGCCCCTCCCTCTCAGAGGTTTGGCAGAAGCAGTAAAGGACGATGCCAGCTGGATTACAATTTACATGTATCAGGGCAAAGCCAGACAGTGTCTTCCTGATGTAGCTGTAACTCTCGAAGAAGTAAATATGCCTGGCTGTTGGCTGCTGTTGCTGCCTCCACAAGTGCAGTCGTACAAGGGACTGGGACAGCTATTTGCCTGAATATCACTATTCGAATATTTCAGCTGAAGCTACCATTGATGAACATGGTTTGCATTAACCTGGCTGATCTGGTCCTGAAGCAAGTGAGGATGCAAAGCATAAAATCTCCTATGGCTGAAGGTACAACAGTGGGAGTATCTGGCATGTCTCAGCTATTTCTAAATTGATCCGAAGCATCTTGCATATAAAGACAGTCTAGATGCTAGTTTCTAAACACAATATCATCCTAAGCAAGTTATTTTAGTAGTTTACCTCATACAAACAAGTAACTGCATCTCTGCTATGATGCATTACTATAACACAGTATGCTTTGCAAATGAATCCAAGGAATTTTTTCTGCTTTGATTAGACACACTTGTGTCCCTGTGTCCTGATGGCTTGTCCTGCCTATGGACAAGAGGCCAAATCAAGATCAAATGATTAAATATGCATGAAACTCCAGATAAGTACTAGATCTTTTCAAACTTCTGCTTATGCCAATGGATTCAATGCAGCTGAGCCAAAAGGAAGTTTTATCCAATTATTTTAGATGCAAAAGCATTTGACAAATGTACAAAACAGAGGCATCGCTTTACCGTTACTAGAAATGTGGCCTTGTCTGCCTTGGAAAACATCTGTTTGTTGTTATGCAGCCATGTTTCGGGAAACGTGGCCATTCAGAGCGGAGGAACACCAGCTCCCTTCAAACTTCAGGGGCAATTCAATTAAAACGAGTGTTAACTACTGGAATTTATGGAGTGCTTCCTGCCTAATCTTATGAAACATAACATGTAATTGCAATGGGTGGTTAAGACCTTAGTTTTATACCTGCCTGGCTGTGATGATTTAAACAGAGATGTAACAAATTAGATTTAAGGAAGTGGCTGGAAAACAAAAGGATGCAGGTGTCCCAGGCAACGATGCTGAGTTTCCCGGGGTTTTGCTTATTAGCACATAGTGTACATTCAAAAGTCACAGGCAGAAAACCACAAAGATAATAAGCTGCTTGTTTTGTTTCAACACTGGGTTGATCAGAACACTGTATACAGTGCTCAGGAAGCTGAAGTCAATGCCAGATATATTTCCAAATGACTCTGTCACTGGTGAGGTGTTTAAAAAAAAAACCAACAAGCAGAAGGTATAGAGTGATCATCGGTGTGTGCAGAACACGCTTTCGCAGACCGACACTCTCCCCAACATTTACCAACACACTGCAGCAATGTATTACTGAATGCATTTCTGCTGACAGATTCTTTCCACCACAATTACAGAAAGAATAATGGCTGAGAAACAACACCCATATGTCCCCATTAACTTTGCAATCTGTCTAATCTGTGTACTTACAAAGCCCTCATCACATCTCAGATATTATAGTGATAACAGGATAGATTAGACAGACTTCAAAGCTGCAAGAAAAATACGAACATTGATTCCCAGCCATGATTAACTTGGCCAGAATCTCACTCTTCTTTAGTTTAATTAAGAACATAAGGAACAATCAGATCAGTGACAAAGAAAGAGAGGGGCCAAGCTGGCAGCTGTGGACAACACGCGTTGCCCAACAGGTATATATACACGTGTGAGATTCCTGGTGCTGCCTCGGGAGCATGCTTTCCCTGGGGCATAAGGGTGATTCAGTCTCCATGGAAATATTTTAATCACACTTGCAAGGAACACTCCTATCCAACTGATTACATGGGGTGTTTTAGTCCTGGAACTGAGTTGAGCCAAATGGCCATCAATTAATTGCTTCCTAGAATTAAAGACTAATCATTATAAAAATTGTAATTAATGGATCTGGGAGCTGCCTGCATTTATGCTTTCATGTTGCCGTATGTGTAAAACAGATGGTCTGTCAGCAAAAGAGGAGTAAACTGCTTCCAGTGGCCCAAGAGGTAAGAGAGTGCACTGTGGCAACTGCACCCAACACGATGCACCCTAGATCATAGTCTTTTTTCCTCCAGGGAAACAGGCTGATGTGCCAGTACCTCTGGGCAAAGCAGCTGGATCAATGCTCATCTGACCACAAAGGGATGTGCCATGTGATAAGACAGCACATTTACAGTTTAACTCTGCTGCTTTTAGTGATGAAACCTCTTCTTCTCCCTCCACTGCTGCCAGGACCAGACGTCTCACTTGCACACCTAACACCTGTGTTTCCTGGCAAATATGGGTTTGCTGCACACACAGCGTATTCTGGTTTACTGCTTATGGGTACTTTGTATGTGCAACCCATGCATCTACCAGGCTCTGGAGTTGCTTCTCGAGGGCACATGCAGCCGTTCAGACAACAGCCTGTTCCTTGATAGCTAAGAACAACCTGTGGAAGATGGGTGCTAGAAGCGTGAGGGAGGTATTTTGGCTCCGGCCTGTGCAAAGTCTCCTGTGAGGCAGAGATGGTGCATGTCCAGGGGCACACCAAGGACTATCACGGTCCAATTTGCTTTGCAGTAGATGGTATGTGCTCAGTATCTTCTTCCAGTGTTTGCAGGAGGGCAGCTTCTAATGGTACATTTGTGATTGTGTGAGCACATTTCAGTGAGACTTTTAGTGTGCAAAGGGTAACCTGTAAGTTTCTACCTAAAAAAACAGGGGGAGTTAGTAAATCAAAGCTGGGTTGCTTTTATTCTAAAAACACACTCTTAATGGAGGCTTCCCACAGTTTAAACAACCAGCTTGAAATGATGGTAATTCACTTCAACTCTCCTGAGTGTCTTTGTGTGAACATGCCCCTGGTTTACCTAGAAGGCAGTCCTGATCAGTTTAAGGTACAGATACATTTAAAAGCCTCTTTGAGGAGCCTGGGGCATGAGTTTACACTGCCTTACTCATCATACATTATCTGTCCATGTTTCTGCTCTTACCCTGTGGCAAATATAATGTAACTAATAACTGACAGTGCAGGCAGGGCCACCTCGCACTTACTGCAGAGCAAGGATCTGCCCAGGGCAGGTTTTATGGACTGCCTGAAGTGCTGTACATTCACATCATGGCTTATCTTAAGGTAAATCATGCAAGACTGAACTTAAATGTATCTGGCATAGATCAGCATAAAAGTGTCATGTTTCTCTGCCAGTTCGATTAAACCAATTTATTATCCTAATTTAAGTGAAGCTTTCTTCTTTGTTCAAGCTAGTAAATAGGAGTTCCAATTTTACAATTATGGGCATAATTTCCTAAGAAACATAAATCATAACAAACCAAATAAAATAACACTTATACTACAATAAGTAAAATCACAAAGATTTTGGTTCCATCAGATAAACTTTCTTGTGTAGACAAGGTTTTCACTGTGCCTATGTTTTTACATTAATGTAAACTTGGCTTGTATCTGTTTAGCTTTTATCTTTGAGAGAGATTTTAATGGATAAAAGTAACCAAAGAGAACTCCACATTGATTCAAATGGCTCTTTTAAAAAAACAAAAAAAAAGTAATTCAATTCCAATTTCATTCCTGGTTTACATTAAACTCCTGTGACATATCCATGGTAAGAACTACTCAACTAACCCTTTTAGGTGGTTTTGTTTGAACTTTCTCCTGGCTGGAATCAAGCACTACAAATTTTGCACCCATACATTTAATCTCCTTATATGATATGCTCAGCCAGAAGACAGGTCAGAACATTAACCATCCACTTCCTCTCTTCCCCCTTTCTCCAGGAAAAGTTGCCAGTAAGTCTCCTTGGTGGTCGTTTTAAAGACAATGAGATCAAGTATCCATAGAACTGTTTATAAAAATAACAGAGAAAAAGAATCTCTGCCTGCAGCGTTGCTGTAGCTTGCAGGTTCAACGCATGTGAAACTGTCCAATCTGTCAAGATTTTGGCTCATTATAAGAAATGGTCTATTACAGCCCTAAGACCTAGGAAGGAATATAGATAGAAGTAGATATAAGAGAACTATAGATATAGGTATATGTATATGAACCCACCATGGGGAGCTGAGGAAAGAAGTGCAATGTGAAAGACATTGAGTTAATGGCTGGGAGAAATGGCACCGCAGCAGCTAAGACTTCTGCAAAGACCTTTTCTAGCACCAGGGTGTTGGCCCACCATTGCCAAAGTGCAGGGTGCTGGGCTAACCCTCTGGAACAAGCCAGTGTTCGTTGCCTGAAGGCAGCCAAAGTAGGACTTGTCTGACCAAGTGTGAGCATCTATGGACTGTGCTTATGCTGTGATTATGTCTTCTCTCGGGTTGTATTTACTTCATAGATGTCCCTGCTATGAGCAGGAGGTTGGATTTCAATGATCTGCTGCTGAGGTGCCTCTAACCTGATTTGTGCCTGAATAGTGCCAACAATCTGTGCTTGCAGCCCAGAAAGCCAACCATCAAAAGAACTGTGGCCAACAGGCTGGGGAAGTGATTCTGCCCCTCTGTTCTGCTCTCATGAGATCCCACCTCGAGTATTGCATTCAGCTTTGGAGTCCTCAGCATAAGAACATGGACCCAATGGAGTGGGTCCAGAGGAGGGCCACAAAAATGCTCAGTGGATTGGAGCATCTTTGCTACTTGGACAGGCTGAGGGAGCTGGGGTTGTTCAGCTTGGAGAAGAGAAGGCTCCGGGGAGACCTCATAGCAGCTTTCCAGTCCCTGAAGGGGGCCTAAAAGAAAGATGGAGAGGGACGTTTTACAAGGGCGTGTAGTGATAGAATGAAGGGTAATGGTTTCAAACTAGACGAGGGGAGATTTAGATTAGATATCAGGAAGAAATTTTTCACTCTGAGGGTGGTGAGGCACTGGAACAGCCCAGGGAAGCTGTGGCGGCTCCGTCCCTGGAATTGTTCAAAGCCAAATTTGATGGGGATTTGAGCAGCCTGGTCTAGTGGGAGGTGTCTTGAGTAGTATAAAGCAGCACTGATCACAAGCAAGCCCTTCATGCTTCCTATTCTTAGTGAACCCTGTGAGAAGCAGCCAAAAAGGTTGTCTCATAACATTTCATTTCTACAAGGTGTGTCATACCTGGAGCAGATGGAAGTAGATTGCTACCAGGAGAAAGGCAGCTCAATGGGGATTTTTATATATATATAGAAACTGTAAAAGAAGCAGTGGAAATATTACAGCAGTGGGTCCTAGACACTGAGCACTGTGATCACAGTAGTGTTTGATTCCTCAGTCATGATGGTTCTTGCTTTCTGGAAAGGAGAAGGGAAGGGGTGCGTTTTTGAGAGCTGCAGTGCTAATGACATCTACTGATTTCTTAGAGTAAGATCCCATGCATGAGGTCCCATAACGGTGGTGAGCTGACCATATATTGTTGTCCCCGATGGGCTATTGATAGCTTATATTTAACCTAGTTAAAAAAAAAAAA
>VZTM01038486.1:144403-173485 GCA_013400555.1 Jacana jacana | reverse complement strand
AGGGAAGGGAAGGGAAGGGAAGGGAAGGGGTGCGTTTTTGAGAGCTGCAGTGCTAATGACATCTACTGATTTCTTAGAGTAAGATCCCATGCATGAGGTCCCATAACGGTGGTGAGCTGACCATATATTGTTGTCCCAGATGGGCTATTGATAGCTTATATTTAACCTAGTTAAAAAAAAAAAAAAGGCAGGGATTGTTCTTTAATCGTGAGACCAGCTGACGACAGAGATCACACCTAAACTCTACAATCCTTCAAACCAGTCTGTTTCTCACCTACCCATGTCCAATATCATTTGGGGCAGCACTATCTGGCTCATGGCAGAAACGTGCCACGGACCATGCTTATATTCAATAGCACAGAATATTCTGTACCAAAGCTCAGACATATGGCCTGGGTCTCTCATTTATTTAGTGTAAATGTAACTACAGGACCATTTTCCTCTTTACAGTCAGGTTAACTTATAGAAATTTTAGGGCTATTCTAGAAGAAAACTCAAGTTGGTTTTCTTTGGAAGAGACAGAATCCTTTATTATACAAAATACCATAGCTGAAAGAAGCAGGAACAATTTCGGGCAGATCCTTAAGATCTGAAATGGAAGCAGCAAACTTAGGACAAGTGAAAGTTGGGGAAAAAATGCCATTATGTTTAAGTTGATTGTGTTGACTCCAGAGAAAAGTGGTATTTCCAGTAAAGCCTCAGTAATACCAAAGCATCAACAGCTTTCAGTGTATTTTGTCTCCTCTTCACCAACTTATCTCTTGCTACGAATAAAATTCAGTCTACATTTTTTAAGACAGATTTGCAACAGCTTGTGCATTGGGACATATTTGGCAGTACGTGTCTGACAGGATTTTTTCCTCCTCCTAGAAAAGTTCTACTAAATATTCATGCATTTCCCATTGAAAGAAACCTGATTCTTAGCCAAACCGAAGCTTGTTAGCAGACAGAACAGAAGGGCTCCTTTCTCCCTCCTGCACCTCCGATTCCTACAGGCTTTGATTCACACCTGGTCTCTGCAAACAAGTATTCTCAAACCCAAGTTACTCCACTCTGGAAACGGGTTGTAACCTGAGATATTGCCAATTCAGTTCATATTTTGGAAAGACTGGTTTTCAACTTTTTCTCTAGAATTTATTTTTTGTGAGAGTTTCTTATAGTGTTTAGCACCATCTATCAGACATGGCTGAAAAATATCTGTTTTTTTAAAAATTTCAAAACCCAACATGATTTTTTACTTTTAAAATGTTTTGTTCTTTTGACAGAGATCTCACAATTATATTTACTATTAATGAAAAACACACCTTATTTTTTTCCAAAAAGAAATATTTTTGATACAAAAACAAGCAGAGGAAATGTTATTGAATAATTTAATTTGTCTAGGAACATTTTCATTAAGAATGGTTTTGTAGTTGTTTCCTGCTGAAGCCTTTTTTACACAACCATAAACATGATGGGGACAGAGGGTCACAGGAAGGGCCCTGATTTTCCTGGGTTCTCAGTACCAGCTGCTGAGAGGCTATTTGTGCCCAGGGTCAGGGCAGATGTGTGGGGAATGGAGATGAGAATGAAATTCTGTGAGGGTAGGAGCTGTAATTAGGAAGCAGACTGCCAGGGTCTGTGTTAGAAAGGATGACAGGAGAATTCACACTGGAAGGGGCCTCAGAGGTCTCTGGCTCAACCTCCTGCTCAAAGTAGGGGCAGCTCTGAGGTTAGTCTAGGCATCTCAGGACTTTATCTAGAATAGTGTTGAAAATCTCCCAGGATGGAGGCTGCACTGTCTCTTCTAGCAATCTGCTTTGGTGCCTGACTGTCCTTATGAGGAAGAAGTCCCTGTTTATACTCAGTCTGAACCTCTTCCTTTTCAACTTAAACCTAGAGTCTTTCGTCTTCCCACCAGGCAGCACTGTGAAGAGTCAAGAAGACTCCATCTTCTTGAAGACCTCCTTATAGGTATTGGAGGTGACTTCAGGTATCCTACCCTCGAAGTCACCCATTCTCCAGCTGAACCAGGCCAGCTCTCCCAGCCCCTCTGCTCCAGCCCAAACCATCACTCTGGCCCTACACAGAACTTGCTCCAGTTTCTTGTACTGGGGGACCCAAAACTGAGCACAGTATCAAGACACAGAGCAATAAGTGCTGAGAAGTAATTGGCCTGTGACAAGCTTGTCATAGTTGGAGAGATGTGCGAAATGTCACTTTGTCCCCTGCTCACTCTATGCCTCTACCAGTGGCTGCTGCCCATAACCCTCAGTGATATAAAATCCATATATGCTCTTCAGCTGCACTAGGGTAATGTAAGCTTAGGAAACAGCAGTAATGAGGAGTAGTAGAAGGCCAAGTACATGTTCTGCTCTGCTTTCCCAGCTATGGGTGGTAGCAACTTCCACTGGACAAGAAGGCTGGAAAATATCAGCTCTCATGTAAAGTACTTTGGCCATAAACTTCCAAGGTCTTCCCAAAAGGAGGTTGCAAAAAGTGAAAGAATTGTTTTGTCCAAATTAATCTAGCAGCTGCTGGCAGAGGTAGGAAGGGACACCAAGCACTACCCATATATTGTGCCACCAGGGCACTAGGTACCAGCGCCCAGGGGACCTGTGGTTCCCAATTCCTGTTCTGCGTCTCAGAGCAGGGACTGGTACCTGCCTCCTCTGGGTGCTCTGCTATGCGATGGCACATTCCTACTCTGAAATCAGACTGCTGAAAATTTAACTGTGCCTATTTATGGCTTTAAAGCAGAAGTGCTGCTCAGAAATACCATGAATTAGTCATAATCTTATCAAAAATATTTTATTTATGAAAGTAACAATTATACTATACAACCTATACTGGAAGTACATTGAATAATTGCTAGAATAAATACAGGCAATTAATTCAATCTTTTATAGAAAGAGAGGATTTATTTGACATTTGAATGTTAACCCAAGCTTTAACTTATATCATAAATAGTTAAAAGGCATAGTCAAGTTTTTTTATTATTTTTACTGCTTCTTTTGCTTTTTTTTTAATACTGTTCTATTTTGTAATCAACATGAATCAACTCTCCAATCATTAACATAATATTAGTATGACTTTCAAGCAATCATGTACCTCAAGATAATCAGACAAATAAGGTAGTGTGTGTGCAGTTCATTCTACAGCAGAATCTATTCACGTCTGCATAAAAAAAGAGAAGCTGAAAATGCTTCTAAGTTCTTTAAGCATCATATGCTGATTTCTGCTTTACCACAGTGCTTTTAATACCAGAATCTAAACCGGGCATATATCTGCAGCTGACTTTCTGTTGCTCTTTATAAAGTATATTAGGGCTCAATGCCACATTCCTTTGGCTGGTGAAGGATTGCAGAATTTAGTCCCAAATATTATTTCTCAAAACCATGTCCAAGACTGATTATTAGGCACCAAGGAAGTGACGTATTTGCTAAGACTTGATGTTTTCTGATAAAAAATTGTCTTCCTATCTGGTAGATATGCTTTAGTCAAACACATATTATTGGGCTCAGTACTGGGGTCTGCATTACACTGGGTATCAGAGAAGCTGATGTTTGTATTGTCTGTAAACTCTGTGAAGGGCACTGCAGAAGGTTTATAGTAGGACACCCACATTTTGAAAGCACTGATAAGTTTTTCTTCCGTGTATTTTTTAAAACCTCAAAAATCTGAACTATCTGCTTGGTACTAACAGAATATGAACAACTACAACTATCAGTGAAGTCAATAGTAGTTTTGGGTGTCCAATGTTTCTCCAGATCAGGAGTTTTTGACTCCTCAGAACCCATGTAAAACCAGTGGGAGCGTTTCTATAGCAATGTCTTCTCCGATGGCATCGAGGCCTGCCTTGCCTTACAGCTAACGCGCACGCCAGGGATATGATACTCTCAGCAGAGAAGTAAATTTCCCTTTTGCAATGTTATCCGAAACAAAACCCCAAATTGCACATATCTAACCCTTTGGCCTTTTTTACACACAAATATGCTTGTATTCAAAAACCGACAATGTTGGGCCTTTCCTAATAAATGTCTTCAAAGAGCACATTTAAATTCTTTTTCACAGAAATAACCATTCATCAGTTGCAAAAATGCAGAGAGACGTTTTATTCTTTCTGTTGTGAACAAAATCAACTCAGCACAATTTTGGGGGGAGGAAGTATGATTTTTTTTTTCCCAAACTTATTAAAAAAGGCTAAAAAACAAAATGTTGGGGAGGCAGCTTTTTTGGCAGATAGTAAAATATAAAATAAGTGATTTTAAAAAAGTTGGCTTAAAAATACACACACACAAATAATACAATAATATAAAAATACAGCTCAGCCAATGGACTCTTAAAATTTACCTTTGGCATTACATTTGGCAGCCTAACACAAAAGACCCTTCCTATAAACACAACTATAAAAAAGAGAAGTTCATAAATTAGTTTGCAAGGGGATGTAAGATCCTTTTCTTGATTCTCCAAACTCTTTTCCTTCCTGTCCACACACATAAGCATGACCAGTGAGGTATATAGAAGGTAACACTGTCAGGCATATGCACAATAAAAAAGTGCATAAACATTGAAGTTCCCCAATTTTCTTGCGAACAGGTCGAAAATGTGTGGTTTGCGTTTTCTCCCCCTTGGAAAAGAAATATCTTTTTTTTTTTTTTCTTTCTTCTTACTTTGGCAGGATGAAAATGAACCCAGAGGAATATAAATGTCCTATTCCCAGCAGCAATGATCCATTTCCCTTGGCAACATTCGTCTGATGCCACAGATACTACAAGGTCGTTGGGTTGCTTTACAACTCTGGGTAACTTCCCACGGAAACATCATACGTCTAGCACCATGTCATAGTGTTGCTCTTTCTTCCGCCTGCCACACTTGGTGATAAGAGCCAAGTACAAAGTCAAAAGCAGAACCCAGTAACATGCATAGAGTATTGTGCCAATGATGAGGACTGTCTGTTTTGACTCAGAAAATGGCTTTTTTGATTCCTTGTAAATAGTGAAAATTACGCCACCTAGGAGGATTGTAAACCAAATGGAGACTGGAATGAGTCCTATAAAATTCACTACAATGGTTTTTCTTCCTGATGTGCCCCACCCTGCTTTGTTTATCGTGGCAATTGCAAACATCTTTGCTGGCAGTAAACTTGACATGTACAACACTGAGTAGAGTGACATGAAAACCATGACAATGTTGCCCCTAAGGAAGCTGGCAAAGGAAGATTTTATCAGGCCCACTAACTGAACTGTCAACAAAAAGAGGAGGATGTTCCAGATTTTTCCCCTGTAGAAGAGCTGAATGACTGTGGCAATAAGGAAGAAGGGAAAGAATCCAGTGATTACAGCTTCATAGGTCATCCACAAATGGTGCTTGTGGAACCACATCGCATTATAAAGCCACTCTCTAAAGTACGATTTACTCCAGCGGGTCTGCTGATTCAGCCACCTGAGATACTCTATTGGTGTTTCGGTAAGGCACTTGGATCTAGCTGTGTATTTTGTTGCATAGCCCAGACTTAGCACTCTGTTAGTTAGATGTCTGTCATCTCCGAAGCTGCACTGGGAGCCCATAAATTCTTGATTGTACCAATCTTCCACAAATTCATGGAGTAAAGAGTTTCTGTACATCCCCAGAGGTCCGCTGATGCACTGTACACAGCCAAAATAGGATTGACAGGCTCTTTCTATGTTAAATGCCATCCAGTATCTCACGCTGCTCAGAAAAGATATCCAGGAATCGTATTTGTTCAAAATCTGCAAAATAAAAAAGTTTCCATTTTAGATGAGCTCTTGAGAAAGAAAATAAGACATTGGATCAATATGGAATCTGCAGAGACTACAGCATCATTAGCTGAAATACCGAGGGCACCTAGCTCTTGAGTCCAACTCATGACAAATCCAGGAGTTACCTGTACAGTCCAGGACACTGACAGGAAGGGTAAGATGAAGCCTTCAAAAGTCAGTTCCATCAAAATGTTCTTTTCTTCCTTCCTTGCAACTTTTCCTCTTCTCTACCAAGAAACTTCTTTTCTGGGTCATTCCTCCTTTCCCTTCACCACCAGTTAAGGACTTGCTGGTCTCAACCTCTCCTGAGAGGAGGTAGTGGAGCTCCACATCTTTGGAACTCATAGGACTTCCAGCCCTCCTAAAACTATTCCAGAGCACAAGAAAGGCTCAGCATGGTCTTTGACCTACTTTTTTGATATCATAAGGCTTACCCTGGAGGTTTGACCCTGGACTATCTGACATTAGGCTGTCTGAAGAACAACCTGTTCTGTCTTTGCAGCACCAGCCATGTTACTTTGCCCCAAGACATCTTGTGATACTCCAGTAGAGCCATGCTTTGGCCTGCATAAAGGTTGCAGTCTTTCTCTTCTGTATGCCCCAAAGCTCACCTGAAGCTCAAGCCTACACTTTAAAATAAACCCAATGAGGGCATGAGCACATGCTAGTGCCCATGTCCTTGTCTTCGCATCCATGTGCTCAGCACACACCTTGTGCTGGTGAATGTGGCTATCAAGCAGGGTGGCTGTGCCAGCTCTGCACTGGTGCCTTCTCAGTGTAGGGATTTTCAGGGAAACCTATGGCCTTCTATATCTAGAAAACAGTATTCTGCAACTACAAAAAATAGTGTTTTCCTCCAATGGTTCTAATTTCTGTCAGATTTGAAGACCAAGGGTCCAACTTGTCCTTGTTTCAACTTAATTTCAGAACATTTTAGAAGCAGCAGGACACAAGCCTGCCTCAAATGCATTTGGTATATGTCAGAAAGTGAATTTGGAAAAAAAAAGCCCAGAGCCTTCTGTCTGCCACCTTTCCTCCCAGAGCACAAATGTCCTTCTCTCTCTCTGCAGACTTAGGAATATTCACTGTCATAGCTGAGCCCATACTGTTTCCTTCCAGTTGTACTCACACATCCTTGGAGTCTCACACATGTAGAGTGAATGTGACACCTGGTTTGTGGTCAGCCCAGAGCCACAAAGATATTCAGGCTTCTGTGGGAATCTTCTTTTCTGGAGTTAAGAGCCACACGCCTCAAATACTTCTGACCACTGGGCCGTTCATTACTGTTTGCCCATATGGATGGCTTTTTCTCCTCCATCTCACATAAAAGCCCAGCTGAGTATGGGCAACCCATCCCAAGGTCAATTGAAATATTCATATGCATTTTTCATTATAAATTGCATTATAAGCAATTGTATGAAAAGGAATGAACAGCCTTTTGCTGCAGTTGTCAGCCAAACTTAGCAATGCTGGAAATCCTAACAAAAGTGGATCTGGGCTGACTTGGGGGCTTTCCATTGTCCTGCCTGACAGAGATGCAGAGGAAACCCAACAATACACAGAGTGCATGGTGCACTGCATTTCAAAAAGGCTTTTATTCCTAACAATCTTGGCTGCCAATGGTAGCAAAATTGAAGTGTTTGGGGTGCTAGACTTGGCTTTGGGAGACCTGTTCTCAATTTCCTGCTCCCGTATAGTTTTTCTTTGGTACCCTGAGCAAGCAGTTATATCCAGAGACTTAAAGATGCCACAACAATCCTGACAATGCCAGTATCCCACTTTTCATGTATATGGGAGAGAATAATTTTTGTTTCCTTTCTATCTATGCTTGTTAAAAACATACAGTGGTAATATCTCAGAATAAGGGTTTCTGATCAACAGACAGAAAGGTTAAGGTCTCATGAGGGGCTCTGTAATGGTAGGAGAATATATTCAAAACTATTCCCAACAGGGAAATCTGTTACAGGGCCCAGAGTTGCTGAAATCCCCCTGTTAATCTGAAAATTGTCATTCTCACCTGCACATCACCTCCAACTCCTCCAACCATTGGATCTTCTTCTAAAACCTTTACCATCTCCACTGATGAGGCTGGATCAAGCATGGTATCTGAATCACAAACCTGTAAGTAAGATGAAACAAGAACAAAAGTGGGTTAAGGAGTACACTAGAGAAGAAAATAAAAATCATGCAAATGACTGAAGTAACTCTATGTGCATATTCTCCTGAATGCAATGAAATCTCACTTTGGAGTCTTCTGTTAAAGGCCTTTTGTATCAGGCAGCAAGGAGTGGTGCTGAACAAAACAGAGCACTTGTTAGTGCTGTGCACGCAAACAAACCTCTCTTCTGTATCAGCCCTATTTGTTTTACTGGCACACTGGGCTGGCTTCTCTGAATAAGAGGTACTCTCTCAGAGATGGGGCACTGCAGAGCAAGACAACGTTTGGGGGTGTGTGGCAGATTCCTGCTGAGCCCTGACATAGGGTTTCCCTGCGTCGGCTGCGTGGATGGAGCACCCTGGTCAAATGTTTCCCACTGCCATATGAGGGAAGGAGTGAGGAGTTAAATTCCAGACACATGTTATAAAAAAGAAAAAGTTAGCTCGGAGTCTGGGAAGAAACCTAACATTTTTTTCACTCACAGAGGGCTTTAGCAATTCATGTAAGATATGTATTTTGGATTCCAGAACAAACTAATTTTTAATTTTAGATGCATGGTGTGTTATTAGTAGTGCAAGGACTTGACATTTGATATATAGAAATTATTTGCTATTTTCCTCTGGTATTCTTATAAAAACTATGTAAAGCAGAAGAAGTGAGCCCCGAAGAGCAGAACTCAAGACTAGGGCAGAAATAGATGACACACACAAGGCGTTTCAGCCACACAAACACTCCTAGTCAACTAAACACTGTGTACATTAGGAACTGGCTTTCCCCTGGAGAGTAGGAGGAGGACTCAGACAGGCTGGCCAGTCTGCAAGGCAGCTGGCATTGCTTTTGTTTGCTCAGAGGCAAATGACATGGGCTGCAGCCCGTTTTAAGCAAGCGAGTGTCTCCCTGTCACAGCTGCTATTGCTGCAAGCGGTGCTCCCATCGTGTGTAAACTCATTTTGCAGACACCCAGAAACTGGAGCAGAGGAAGCTGTCCCAGAAACACCCTTCTAGCTGGCTGGATACTGCCCTACAAATTCTCATACTGATTCTAGTTTATCCTCACATTGCATTCCTGTGATTTCAGATGGGGGCAGTAGGGGCAAAAGTCAGTAGCTCTGCATGAATAACCTATTAAGTCAGATTCTGGTGAGGCTTCATATCAGGTATCCTAATTTTGGTGTCCTTCCATCCAACCTTTCAATTCAGCCTAAGCCCCCTCACTCCAGAAGAGCAGGAACCTTTATGATGAGGAAAACTCTCATCAGTGACAGCACTTAGTAATAAACAGGGAGCAAAACAATTCTGCTGAAGAGGGGAAAGGATGCCTATATTTCTACCTGGAACGTCCTGGATGGACCTGTTGCTGAGTGTTTTGCACAGAGAGTCTGTAGTTTGCTGAGTACCCAGGGCTCAGCGGTGCCACTGATCCCATTTCTTGTGACCATGAGAGGTGGTTCCTTCCCAGCCCCCCTGCTGTCCCTTTGGCACCTCTCCTTTGATGTGGTTAAGCAGCCCCTACCCTGTCAGATGCATTCATCTACCGCAGAAAGACCTGCCTGATAGCAGCACAATTTATATGAGATGAGGAATCCTGAAAACAGTGGATTTATTTACAAAATACCAACATGTGTCCTGGGCACATCAGCACAGTGGATGTGCCTGGGTTTTGGCAAACCTTAGAAGCTCTCCTTTTCCAGGTGAAAAGAGGATATGTCAATAGAAAGACAGACACTAGGAACTGAAATAAAGTGCACTGAGATTTGTCAAGCCAGGTGTAGCCCAGGACAGCCCAAGATCCAATTCACCATCTTTCCACAGAAGGGCTGACTTACCTAGAAATTACTGCCTTGGGTCACAGAGTTGCATGAAAGAGACACTCAAGTTTGAGTGAGCTGTTCAGATACTCCTTATAACCAGTGACAGTTTATCCAAGCTGCTCTGAGAAGTTCAGGCTGCACTGGACCCTCCTAACCTCCTCCAGGAGGCAAATAAGACTTCATAAGAGTTTTAGATATTTAATTAGATGCCACTAATGAGCAACAGCTCAGTATCTGCATTGGTCTGACTGCTTATGATTGCCTGTCCATAATCCCGAGGTGTCTTTTAAGAACAATAAGGCCCACAGTTTCAAGGGTGGGCAATGGAGCTGATTGGTCACCCTTTTTTATGTGCTTGATCATCAATGCAGATTGCTCAGCCCTTAAAATATTTGGCTTGTTTAATGTAATTTACTGTGGGTACCCCCAAAGAACCGTTTGAAATATCTCAATCTTCATTCATTCATTAAACTCAGCCACATTTTAGCTGCATCACATCATGACAGTGTAGTAACCAGGGCCACCAAGGTGCTGCATTTCTAATATAGATCAATCATTACTGCAGCATTTGGTGGCTGCTTACAGTAGCATTGCAGTCACTGACACATTCATCAGGACTTCTGAGCCAGGTCAGGAGTGCTAATTGACTGAAAGACCAGAAATATCTCTTCCATTTTCTCAGTTTATGCTCTGGCTGTTGAAATAGAAACACTTTTTCCAAGTTCACTGAACAAATGCAAGAGCCAGGCCCAAGGAGGGAAGTTGCGATGAATCTGTTTCCTCTCTGCCTTCTCTCTCTGCAATCTGATACTTCTGTGCAAAGTGATTATAAAACCANGGACTTCTGAGCCAGGTCAGGAGTGCTAATTGACTGAAAGACCAGAAATATCTCTTCCATTTTCTCAGTTTATGCTCTGGCTGTTGAAATAGAAACACTTTTTCCAAGTTCACTGAACAAATGCAAGAGCCAGGCCCAAGGAGGGAAGTTGCGATGAATCTGTTTCCTTTCTGCCTTCTCTCTCTGCAATCTGATACTTCTGTGCAAAGTGATTATAAAACCATGCTAACAAAGAAAACCAGCATTTTTATCCCATCATAGTCCTTCACAGCACAGACCTACAGTGCAGACAACGGAGTGCTTAAAACCATTGTTTTCAGAGAATAAATCAGTTTCAATTTTGGAAGTGGTAGGGGATGGGTTTTAAATCTTTGTCTTACTCTCTCACCTCCAACAACAGAGCAGTTCCCAGCACTTTTCAGTTTCTGCCCCTCCTGCTTGTGGAGGACCCACAGCTCTCAGCACAGCTACCAGCAGCCTCTCCACATCCCTTGGACACTGTGCCCATGGATTTTGTGCCACACAAAGGGTGCACACACGCACCAGCACACGGCTGGGCATGGACCCCAGGAACATATATAGGTCAGCCATGCAGCTGCCTTAAGCCAGCAGAGAACATCTCACAGGGAGCTGCTGTTCCACCAGAGGAGTTCTGAGGTCAGGAGAAGGTGGGAAGGGCTGAGAGTGGTTAATCGGGAAGATCATCTCATATTCGGTGGGATTAGACAAATGAGCTTTGCTGGCCTGGATTGATAAGTAAGGATCCTCAGTGTCCACCCAGAGATCCCAATCCCATCTGCCTTCCTCCACACACGACCTCTTCCCCTTCCCACAGTCAGCAGGGCTGTTTGCAGGAGTAAGGAGTGCTTCCATGTGCAAGGCAAAAACATAGAAAATCTTTCACAGGCTCCAAGGCAGCTGGAAAGAAATGTGTCTCTGCTGCTGTGGAAACAGGGAGAGAGGACCCAGCCTAATTCATTTTTAAGTGAATAGTGTCATAAGGGCTTTAAAGGCCAAGTCGCGGTAAGTGAGGTAATGCAGCTGTAAGTGATGAAGCAAAAGCTCCTTCAGGCTTTAGCTGAAGAAATCTTTCTTTTAAGGCTGCACATTGACCCTTTTATTGAACAATCCCCACAACCTTCGAAGCCTCTAAAATACCCCCATCTTTTTTGCAGACTCCACCACTGCTGTGAGATATTCCCTCATGCCACCCAAATGCCTGTCTGTCTGCTTGGATATGGGGACGCTAACAACCTCACCAAATAAGACCGTGCCTGAGATTTTGACCTGAGATCAGTGGTAAAGGGGTCTTCAGGAGGCCACTTGCTTTGTGTGAAACAAACCCAGTTTGGGGAGGTAATACTGAAGCCTGAGGAAGGATTTCAGATCTCTCCGGTAGCTGGTGCACAGGTTCAACATATTCACAGATAGACTGATCATTTTAAAAGGTAGCAAAATATGCTTTTAACAGTCAAACTGTTTCCAAACAGACTGAAAGGAGCACTGTGTTCATCAGGGACTAGGATGGCCTCTAACATGCTGCACAAAATATACAAAAGCTGCCTTCTTTCAAAGTGTGTTTGAATTGGCACTGACCTGGCGCTCTAATACCTACCTGTACATAATCCACGCTTCTCCCCAGTGCTTTGAATGCTGTGTACATTACTTCTCTTTTTCCACCCCATTTCTGCATGATGCAAACACTTTTGTTGGACAGGACCAGCTGAGATACATGTTGCATGCTCTCTCTGTGAGACTCCTCCGTCTCACCCGGACCTTTGTCATGGAAGTTATTACTCCAGATATAAGTGGCAGATTTGTCCCTACCCATGATTTCAGTAAAAATGTCCATCATGTAAACGTCATCTTCCGAGTTCCCATCAATGACCATAACAACTTTAATTCCAGGGTAGGTCAATCTTTTCACAGAAAGTAAACATTTTCTTAAGTAGTCAGGATCCTCTTGATAGGCAGCAATACAAAGGGCAACTGTTTTGTTCAGCTTGATTGGAGTCTCTAGCGACCGCTTCATTTTCCTGTGCTCTAGGAAGGCGAACAGGCTTTGGATAATGAGATGTGATGCCAGGATAGCACCATAGAGTCCAAAGGAGAAGTAGTAGTTGTCTGTTTGGATGAACTGGTAGCCCACAATGTAAGCAGCGGTGATTCCCAGCAGGAGGGACACCCCAAAGAGTGTGGTTCCAAGTATTCTCAGGATACATATAAACCTCTCACAATACATCTGCAAAGAAGCACAGAAACCATTAGCAGAGCCACCACTTACTCATATAAGACCTCAAAAGGGATGTGTTTGGCTAAAATACAGAGCTGAGCATCAACAGAAAGACCCTGTGCTTCTGGCTGCGTCATGGACTGAGTACATCACCCTGATCAACACCTCTTTGCAGTATTTCTTCTGTGTAAAGTAAGACTCAAATGCACTTAAGGCACCAAGGATGTTTTCTACTATTTGCAATGTCCTCTCAGAAGGTGCTATCTGTGTCAGGACCTTATTTTGGCAGCCAGAGCTTGCTGAGTGAGATGCTCTGTCATATTACCCTGGGGCAGGGGGGCAGGTTTGAGAAGGGGTTTTTGGGTCACCATTCGCTTCATATGGTCACGGGCAAATGGAACAGCTGACGTCTGGGCAGCCCCTCCTTATCCCCCATCCATATCATGACTGCATCCCTGAATCACTTCTGTCACTTAGTTATGCAAAAATATTGGAAAGACATTCTTAAAACACATGTCTGAATGTATTTATAATTTTTTAAACAGATGTCTGACTATATTTATAATTTATATTTATATAATCAGACATCTGCTTTAAAAGGGCTTCTCAATTGCAAAAATGTATTATTAATACATTTGTGTACATAGATATATGCACGTGTGAGGTTGTATGTTTAGGGCTAAAACTTGACTAAATTTAAGTCTGTGGCAAAAGCAACCATTAATTTAACAGTGCCAAAACTGCACCCTGGACTCAGAAATTCATTAGAACATCAGTTATTCTGACAACTTCTGCACATTTAGGTTACCTGGCTGTAAAATCCTCTAATCTGGGCTCTGGGTTATGGAGCAGCTAGCTGGCATGGAATATGGCTGGTATATTTAAGGTAAACATGAAGGCAGGCAGGCAAGTAGAATATATCATTGTGTGACTGCTTTTTGATGACTATCACATTAATCATTTTATGCAACAGCTTTCTCAGCATTACAGGAAAAGTTAATGATGATGTTTTATGGTTTATGTCAATTGATGTGTTTGACCTTAAGGTCATAAAATGGATAACGTTTGTTTAAGGCTAACGCAGCAAGCACGTTGCAAGTCAATGAATCTGAAACCCATGCTTGAATATTTTGCTGCTTTAGGGCCTCTCAGAGTAATGGGCTTAATATTTGTGTTTTCTTACTATTATTCATATTTTCCCTGCTGCTATCATCCTGCTCATCCGCTGATCATGTTTCTTTCACCATCTGTTGGCCAAAGCTGAAGTTGGAACTGCATTTCCTTACATCATATAGGTCGTTAACTCTTTCTTGAAAAAACACTACCATGCTGCTGCAGCAGTGCTGTCATCATTTATATTTCTATCTGAAAAGTTACAGGCTTGGAAAAAAAAAGTCAACACAGAATCATTTATAAAATAAAAATAAATCAGGCGAGCATAAAGTCTAAAGTAATGAAGACTATGCTTTTTTCCACTGGCTATTTAGGTTCTTAAATTTCAAGACAGGAGGAAGCCTCTTAAATATATATTTGCAGACACTGTTGAAGAAATTGGACCCTATCTCTAGAACTTCCTTGAATACTTACGGCTGGACCCCAACAGGTGCTGTAATCACCCTCCAGCAAAAGGGACTGTCCCTGCTCTGGCCTGTCTGAAAGTTTTTCACAACAGGGGTCATACAGCAGCCTAATAAAAGATAGGTTATGCTTACCACCATTATAGGTGAATTTAAACCTAGTGCCTAAAATAGACTCTCTTTGGAAAACAGATTAAGTAATGGATCCCCTCTAGATTACCTTGAAGTCAAATAGCCTGTGTGTTTATTAATCCCTCAAGCACACAGAAAGTCACAAACGTGAAGGTAAATGTTTCATTAGCAGTGCAGTTGTGCTCTGCTTTCCCATTTGGGGTGCACTACTTCTCTTGCCAGAAATAGAAAGCTCCTATTAGTGAGTAGGAGCTAAAGTTTGCTTACATTAAGAACTATATGGCTGAAATCAATAGACCACTTGTACGGGTAGAGCTCGTAGGATTTAGATTAAGATCTAGAGCGTTTACATTTGACTGACTATATAATAAGCCTGTACCAGGCTTCTTTTATATTAATTTGCTCTTGCTCTTTCTCTTCCTACGAAGTGTTTCTTGTTTCTGCATAAAAAGAGAAAAAAAAAAAAAGAATTCTCTGATCTTGTCATTACAGCACAGCTTCCCTCCCTCACAAAAAAACAGTCTTTTAAGATCAAGAAATGGATTTCTGGTCTTAATAAAACAGCAAACCAGCATTTTTTTTCCTATCCTTTCACTGTCAACCTTGGGAAAATAAACTGTGTTTTGATCTAAATTCCTGGCTTTCATCAAAGAAACTTTCCTCTTTGTATGTGCAATTGAGGTTTTTATGTATAGTCTTTTAACTGACTGAAACTCAGGGTAAGCCTGGAAAAAGTTGCTTAATATTCTCAAACTTTAGCACGTGAGCTATTGATAACTTGCCCAGATCTTTATCAACTTGAACATGCCCAAACAATGGCAAAGAAGCCAAAAACTCTCCACCCTTCTCCAATAACTGAGCCAAGAAGTTAAAAGGAAATGACGCTTATACAAGTCTGGGACCAAAAATGAACTGCTGAGTCAAATACTAGCACCAAGGGTAGGGAATAGCTGCATCCGAGACTTTAAGGTCAGTCAGTGCTCTTACAAATATTTAGCCTGGTCTAACGCAGTGAAATGCAAAAGGACATCCTTCATAGGACATCTTTCATAAGATATCAGTTGAAAACCATTCCTGATGTTTCTTTAGCTTGTCACACAAAGCTAAAATTAAGTATTATTGGAGAATCAGCATAAAAAGTACTGTGTTTTAACACTACCAGCCTTGCTGGTGCACGTGCTGAGTAGTGTTGTGCCTTGCTGAGTCAAAATGTGTCAAATGCTTCACAAAGGACAAGCATCCCACCTTAACTTTCAAAGCCACAAATATTTTTCAATCATTTAATTGATAAGCACTTTTTTCTGAGCAAAATGTAATTGCTTATATTCAAAGTTGTCATCACTTCAGCCCTGTTCACCAGCTTAGTAACTGGTGGGGGTACCATACTCACCTCCTATGGACAGCACATCTTTGTGTTTTGTCTATGTCTCAGCCTAAAGGATATTCGGTTCCCTGAGGGATTTAACCCAGTAAGTTCAGTGCTTCAACAAAGAAAAAAAACACTGCCTAGGCTAGGGATCAGGTGCTGAACACCTGGAATACATGCAGCAATTCCATACTCCTGGATCAACAAAGATAATCGAAGGATCACTTCTATTATGCACATGGAACTGCTGCTACATGGGAACAGGTGTCAGAGTGAGGAAAGGGACATGGTTCCTCATCTAGTGAGAAGGTGAGCTGTTGAGTTACCTCACCGTCTCTGGAGTCAAATGAGGATCTTGCACTTTCTGGGCAGATCTTTAACCAGTTCTGTAAAGCAGAAGGAGGAATACACTACCTGCAATGTTCTTTCATTCTTATTATTTTCTCAAGAATAGCAGCTATTTAGCACTGAAAGAAGTTGGAGGGTCCATTGTCCTTCATCATTCCTGACATTTCCAGGGGGTGATAAGATTGCACTGGCTGTGTCAGACTCTTGGATGTGCCTCTATCCCCCACATACTGCACAGGAAGCCTGAGACAGGACTGCTAACTCTTCTCTGGAGTTTAGGCACCTAAATCTTTTATTGACACCTTGACCTGACCCTGCAGTGCTGAATCCAGTACAAGATTTACACAGACTCCAGCAAACAGCATCAAGGTTTGCACACACAGGATGAGTGTGTGTGGAGAGGCTAGAAAGTCTACTAGTGGGCAATTTGTTGTCATGATCTTGCAGCTGCTTATTTCTATGGATGGAGCTGGTCAGTGGTAACCAGCTCACCTAGTAGAAATGAACTATGCAAGCTCTATGTGAAATCCTAAAGCTACGAAGGCTGTTGCTGACTCAGTGACACATTTTGATTCACCATGCAGTCCCAAGTATATGTGTGCCTTGTAGTGACTGTACAGGAGGAGGCAACATGTGCCTCTTTTTGGAAACTCCTATGGAAAAGCATAGCCAAGAAATGAACCCTTGCATGTACTTGACATCAGAGTCCACCTAGTCAACTGTATAATATTGTGTCTCTTTTGGCATCCTGATAAAGCCACACAAAGAGTTTTAGTTTTGGTTTTGGTTTTTTTTTTTTTTTGTCGTATCTATGACAAAGGAGAACTTACTCTACATTACTAGTAACAACTGGCATAACTAAAAGTTGTAGTCTTCTAGCATTTTTATAAAAAAAATCCCCAAACCTGAGAGTTAACTATATCTACACTATACATATAAAGACTGGGGTCTTAAGTCTATTACTAGAAATCACACTCCTTTCTCAGCCTGGATAATGCCTTAAATCTCAAATTAGAAGAACATAGCAAAATATGCTTGAGTTCTCTCTGTTCTGAAAAATATTTAGTCTAGCATTTAACTGCAGTTGAAGAAATAACAGCACAGTCCATCCATATGGCTATTAATCAGCTTTCATGCATTGCTGTAACAGGACAGAAGGTTTAATATGTTACTAATACATCAAGAGAGCAACAAACAGAATAGGGGCAAATACATATCCAGAAAACCTTTGTATATTAGTGTATGAACACATCAATATTATCTGCAGTCTGTTCATTTATTCTGCACCAGCCATTGCGTAGCTGCCCTGAGGACTGTGGAAGCAATCAAATGGTTCCCTGCATCTGCTGATACAGGATATGGAACCAGTGACTGATGGGAGGTCAAACTGAAGTTAGGCTTGCTTGCAACACATGGGATGCAGCTCACTGCATCATCTGTTTCAGAAGTCATCTCTCATGTACAAGGCTGATAAACATATTGCCATGTAGCACTACTGGCTAGCTTTCCCTAGAAGATTAAAAATCAAGAAGGAGAGGCACAGGAAGTTCATACATATAACATAACGATTTGGATGGTTGTTCGAAAGAATTAGCACTTATTAATTCCAAACTTCTGAACACATTTTTAAAAAACCTTACACTGCAAATAGGTTCTGGCACAAGCATGCTTATTTTATCCCCTTTTACTCTAATGGTTCGAAAGAGATATCTGTGCCTCTCCCTAGACATCTAGGGCTTTGGCCAAAGCAGCAAATAGTCCAAAGCTACAGGAACAGATCTGTAAAAAGGAACACCTGGTGCTGAGGGCCTAACTTCCACCCTCCCTCCATTCTCATACTTTACTCTGAACTAAGTTTAGTCAGACCCCATGGACTGAAGACCCATTAGTGTCTGAGAAGTGCATGTCAGGGGTACATCCTGCAATTCATTTCATTCAATAGGAATCCAGTTTGTGTGTCCTGTGATCGCTTTGCATTACAAACCCAAGCAATTTGGTTGGGGGGAGGGAACACTTGTAGCATTGGCTTCAATAGCACACTCCTAATTCAAGATAAATTGACAATGCAAACCAACCTCACATATGAGATCTCCACATCAGACTGGCCTGCAAATCTTTGTTGCAACCGGAAGACTTGAGCACTGAAAACCTTTGAAAATGTCTCATTTTTACATGCCTGTATAGAAGCTGAAGTTTTGAATTTCTACAGTCAAGGTCCTCTGAACCTTAGTGCTGAGGTTTTGGACTCAGCAAAGCATGTAAGTATGTCCCTAAAGATATGTCCCTAAAGAATTTTGCTGAAGTGGGGAATCAATGGATAATTTATCTTACAGTTCTGTAGTGCAGGTATAAAAAAAAAAATCTTTCTCTGCAAAGCTGCTATATCTGGAATACTCATGATAAAAATGTATGCATATATTTGACAAATTTATTATACAGATTAATCTCCTTTATGAAGGTTGTCACATAGGTCATTGCTTAACCACTGCATTTCTTACATTAGGGGATCTAAGAGTAGACCATGACCCAGACAATTTGGATTTTGTTCCTAGTGTTGCCAGTCACCTGCTGGGTGACCTTAGGTGAGTAATTCACCTCTCTCTGCCTCACCTTCTTCACCTGTAAAATGGGAATCACAATCATGCAAGATGTTCCTGGAGATCTACAAAATCCATCATAAGGCTCAGGTTACTGCTATTTCATGGAATAACAGAATTGTCAGAGCTGGAAGGGACCTTTAGAGATCATCCAGTCCAACTTCCCTGCTAAAGCAGGATTGTCCGCAGCACATCACTCCGGACTGCATCTTGAAAATCTCCAGAGAAGGAGATTCTCCATTGGTAATGGTACTTTTTCTCATGTGATACCCACTGGTTCTCTGGTTCCACATATCTGTTTTTCCTCAAAAAAACCCCAACAAAAACCATCATGCCACTTCCTATTTTCCTTGCCTCTACTCACCTGAAGGTGTAATCAGTAGAGGTTTGTAATAACCGTGCAGCTCTTACTCGGCAGGATGCCTGGGATCAGTGAGGCTGGCAATGTAAAAGCTGACACACATCGGTGCACGTGCCTACAGCTACCGGGGGCTGTTTTGCACACTAACAAAGGAAGAATATCATCTTTTATAAGCCCTAAAAAAACTTCTGACTGGTGAGAATAGTAACATTACCTTCAACTGATCAGCTGCTTGAATGACATGAGCGTGTCTGAGTGGACGCGTGAGTGCGTGTGTGCATGTGCACAGGCTGACACAGCTGTGTCTGGCCTTACACATACATACACACTGCGTGTATACATGAACAGCGTCTGACCCTTACAATTTTTCAGCCAATATTTAATTTCCTATTAGCCTTATTTTGGCGGGAAAATAAATCATTGTTCTTTGAAGTACAAATGATTCCAGGTACACATTAATTACAAGCATAAAATATCTGTCCAGACTCCCTGTTCTATTTTACAGCCTGCAGAGAGGAAACTGAAAAGTTATGTTACATCTGTACATCTTTAATACAGCAGAGTTACCATATCTGGTGCTTTTGGTTATTTATCACTTCCAGATTTTGTCATGCCATTGATCTTCTGGAAAGGGCTCACATAAGACTAAAATTAACTTTGGGGTTTGGTTTAAAATAAAGAACAGGATTAGTAATGATGGCAAAATGTATCTGCATGCACAGGCTTTGATCAGCAAATCAAGAATCTCCTGTCTGCTCAATGTATGTTTCCCACTAAACTGCTCAAATTTAGTCTCTTACTGGATTGAATAATCAATATGGAACGAATTCTACAGCTGCTGGTTGGGTTTGTCCCCAATGCAGACAGTGATACATTGGTTGCTAAATTAACCAAAAGAAGGCTAACCCACTGCACCCCCCCAAACAAATGCTCTGAGAAATAAATGAAGAAGTAAATCATATTTGTACTCAGACATTTCGGGTTGCAGTTAAACAAAGATCCAGGTTAGAAGTGTTTTCTGGTTGCTGGGTATGAAGGCCATGGAGGCTTTTGGCACAAAACTGACTACTCCCTGCCTTACTCCAGCAAATGTGTATCTATCTGGTGTTCATAGCTTCTTATCTTGCACTGTGTTTATAAAGAGAGGTCATATCTTGTTTGACTTAGTCAAGTCCCACTACTCTGAATGGAGAATAATTTGAATAATTTGCCACTTTACACTCTAAGCCTGAGTAGTAAGAAAAAGAAGCAAATTTGCTTTCATGCCATGAATATGAACATCTCTGTTGCTAGAGCAACTAGGGAAGGGAAACTCTACTATATCCAGTAGAGCTGCTCTTCCTCCTGGGAAAACCTTTCCCCAGGTTTTTCTGCACTTGCATGTAGGATAAGAAATTTACAACCATGAAATAAAATCCTGGCTTTATTGACACCAGTGACAAAGCTCCCCCAAACCTTGGTGGGGGATGAAGTTTAAAGTTTTCCAGGGAAAGAGAACACCTTTCACCCACCATCAGCCCTAAATGACACGACCTATTCCTTCTTTGAAGCAAGTCCCAAAGGTGCCCTCGTTACACACAGTATGTGCTGGAGAAAAAAAAACACTATGGAAAAACAATCCCTAAGGAAGGAGACTATGATGCAGGGCGCTAACCCAGAGGAGCAGCTATGCCTTGGGAGATGTGGGGCCACTGCAGGCCGTGAAGACCTACTAGGAGTAGAGGCACCACCTACGAGGAGTGCTGTGGTACATGGGGGCGGTCTCTCGGGGCAGGGAAATGGGGCAACTCCTCTCAAGTTTCCTTTCACCCCTCTTTGCTATGGAGTCTGCCAAGACTCTTGGGAGCTGGGTCTTGGCCGCGTCCGGGAGACACCAGCTGACACTCGAGCAGGTGTAGGGAAGGGCCACTGGGGACAGCGGTCTGCGAAAGGCCATCGGGAAGGAGATCCCCGAGGACCTACGGACTTCCCGGGGGGGAACACCGAGGAAGCCGGGTTCACCCAGCTCCTCCGGGGGAACCCCGTCCCGGCGCCGTAGCCAATGGGGGCGGCGCTGGCTCCGTCACAGTGGGTGGGCGGGGCGCCGGGGGGGAATCCCCCGCGCTGCCACGTCACAAGGCGGGGGGGNCTCCGAGGCGGGACTTCAGCCCTCTCCCGCCGGCCGCCTCCTCGCCTTCCTTCCTGCGGTCCCATCCCTCCCCTCCGCTCCTGTCACGTCCCCCCTCTCCCCCCTCCCCGCCAGGGATGCAGAGGCAGGGGAGGGCCGGGGGAGAAGCCAGCCTGAGCTGCGAGCAGGTCTCATCTCCCTCGCTAGGCTGAGCGGAGCGGTTGCCTAACCTGTTGCTCGATTTTATTTTTAGATTTGCTCAGGGTTATGGAGGTTCCACCCCCAACATCCCCCTCCCCCCCCCCCCTCCCCTTTTTCTTTTTTTTTTTTTTTTTTTTTCTTTTTCTTTCCTCTCTAAGTTCTTCTTCAGTGATCGTANAAACGGATTACACGAAGGAGGGGTTGAAGCTGAAAACCTCATTCATCCTCACTGCGGTCCTATTCATTCCTGAAATAGGTGTAGCGTAGAGCCGGTAAGATCCTCCCCCAGCCCCACTCGTATTTTGGGGATCTCTTTCAGCCCTTCTCCCTTGAATACTGGGAATGGAAGGAGAGGGTCTTCTGCTTGTGAGGCGACAGAAGCTTAATCGTAAATCACCTACCTTGTTTGTCCTTCTGTCCTTTGGTCATAGAGGGGCTCCAGCCAGCTGTGTGGTCTCACGTACCGTTGCTCCCGCTGAACAGTTTCCAAGTTTGAGGTAAAAGATCAAATCGCACTTTTCAGGGACTTATTGAGACGATCGGAAATAAAAAAATAATTAAAAATGAAAATAATAATAATAAAAAAATTTAAGGCTATTCAGTCCAATTCATTTTCTCCCACGTGTTTTCACAATAACCGTGTATTTGTCTGTCTTTGCTTCAGTTTTTAGCTCAACGTTGTGGGATTTTTTTTTTCATATACTATAATTTAAAAAGTTAAAAGTAATAAATTAGGAGTTAGTTTCTCGTGGTCGAAGCTGAAGATCTTATTTATAACCCGGCTAGCCAGGAGCCTGGAGAAGTTGCAAGGCAGAGTCTGAAAGTTTGAGAGATGTACAGCATCAGATAAAGTCTCTTTGGTGATGCCTTGCTGATCGAGTTTCAATGAAGTTTCTCAGCAGCAGCAGCAAATGGATAATATGTTCCAGACGTCTTTTTCTTTCCTGCTGCTGCTGCTGCTTTTCTGCCTCCTCCACGTTATGGGGTCTTTTAACAAGTGAGGATTGAGTTGTTTTAATAGGCGGAGGATGGGAAGAAGGAGGGGAGGGAACTCCTATAAGGAGGAAAAAAAAAAAGAAACCAACCCTGCCCATTGGAATGATCTCAGCCAAGGAATAGTGCAGGAATTCAATTAGCTAAGTTGCAAATTTTGCAGAGAAATGCAATACGGATATGTAGCCACCACCTGATTTCGTCTTCATGTCCCGCAGTTAGGGGAAAACCCTCACTTTCCCCTCTCCCTCCGTCTCTAGGCTTGGGGTGTGGGACTCTCTCCCACAGCCACTATTCGGCTGGGACAGTTTTTGCTGCTGCTGTTTTTTATTAATAAGGGAATTGCCTCTATGAATGGATGAACTTTGCAGTTTCCAACCCGGCTTTACCCATTCAGTCTCGAAACGTTTGCTGTAGTAAGCACCCAAGGAATCTCCTACCGGCATGAATACCCGTGCCATTTGCGTTAAAACAAGCCAGGGAACACGTTAGACAGTTTAAGAATTGGAAAATTGTGGTGTATGGGGTTTGTTTATTTATTTATTTATTTATTTATTTACTAAACAGAAATGTTAATTCTATGCTTAGCCAGGGGCACCAGCAGTTAACAGCACACCCCAACGTCTGCCTCCTGCCAGCAGCTTTCACTCGTATGGACAGGCTCCTTGCCTTTGTACCTCCTCACTGCCGCGAAGGCGGATTTCCCCGCTTTCGAGCCCCCGTTTCCACTTGAAATGTTAAAAAAAGGGCACTAGGTGGCACTGTTGAAGTGAGAGGAGCAGCCCAGAGCCCGGTAACACCCAGAACTGTTACGCTCTGCAGGAGCGGGGCCGGTGCGCGGATCGCGGCTGGATGCTGCTCTGTCCCGCCGCGCCCTGGCGGAGACCCTCCGGTGGGATCAGCTTCTCATTCCCCCGTCCTGTTTTCTCAAAGACCACAATGGTCGCTGCTCGGAGGCGTCGAGACCACAAAGAGGACCATGTTCAGACACCGTTGGGAAACACAGAGATGACTCCTCACCAACCCTTGTTACCTCCTGGCGTGGGAAAACTTGTGGCAGTCTGGGGGCTCCTCATGAATAAGAAATGGCTCGAAGCCTGTGATTTCCTAAACTGGAGATCTTTTGCGTATCTCAGGAAGGGATTGGATTTTCAGGTGTGCTCAGTCGCTGCCAAGGGGAAAGGTGGGTTTAGGATGTCCATTGAAGCTGAGCTTCTTGAGCAATTAGTCTACCTCAAATAACAAGTCAGCCTCTAGTTTAAGCCAGAGTACTGTGGCTGTTTTAACCTGGCAGTGCCAGGGAAAGCAGCTGTCTAACTCTCCTGCTTTGGGCTGCTCATTCCTGTCTTCTCACTGTCCCTTTCCCTATGTCAGGAGAACTGACCTACGTGAGAAAGTAGATGTCTGGTGAGAGGGAGAAGCAAAAAAAGCAAGAAAAGTAACTGGGGCAGGGGGAAGGCAAAACACCTGCGTTTGGCAGCAAACTGGTTTATGATGGTTTAGTGTTCTTGTGAAAGTACAGCATGGTTTAGCAAGTCTGAAGTCTACTAGGGCTTTCAGCGATTCTTCTGTCTCAGACATTCCTCCGTTTCAGGCTTTCTTCCCTTGACAGCACCATTCCCATACTCCACCTCCAAATGGTCTGTGGTACAGAACCTTCTGCTACAGGGCCCAGCACCTCTCTCTCATCAGGCCAGGAGCAAATTGTAGTATCTGCTCCAGGCAGAGCCAGAGGGTAGAAGGATGTCAAGAGGGCTATTGAAACCCGTGTCCACACTAGCCTTCCTACCACCCAAATACCTACTGTAAACCAGCCTTAGAATGTGCTGAACATTTGTCATTTAGCCAGGCAGGAACGGATTGCCAAGTTTTCCTACCATCACATGTAACCAAGTCCTCAATGTCTGTGTGAGTCCTAAAGCATGATTTCCTAACATCGGACTTTCTCTGGTGCTGCCAGAGGCAAGAGAGGATTAAGTTGTTACACACACATTCCAAGTCTGTCCTTGAACATGGCTATCCTCAAAAATGTGCCTTGGGGAAAGTGCCTTAAACGAAGTGTCTCTGTACTTGAACATGGCTATCAACAAAACCGTTGCTGCCACCTTCTCTTGGGTTCCCTGGGCGCTTGTTTGCCTTGCCTTGATTCAGGAACACGCATGTCTGGCACAGCAGACTTCACAGCTAGGGTGGTTTCTGAAAAGAAGTTGGGGTGGAGGGTGGGCTTGTTTGTATTTTCCCTCTTTTTGTAACCAAATGTTACAAATGAACTTTCTGAAATGAGCATTTTTTACAAATGGACAATTTGTATTTTTTGGGGTTTTGTATTTCACCCTTGAGCAGTTTCAATTTGGAGGCTGCACGTCTTCTTTACTGATGACTGTATAGTACTCTGGACATAAACAGCGTCCCATTGGCTTAATCCCATGCTTTTTAGATTTGAACAGGGATCAAGAAGCAGAGTCTGGTGAGGCATATATCTCTGTGTCCTGCTTGTATTACAGGGGCAGCAATAGCAGTACTTAAATCACACTGAAACTTTGTGCTAGAAAATGACATAATGGGAGTGGTGAGTCTCTCATGTCCACAGCTACTTCCTTCTCAGCCATAGCTCATGTTGTGCGATCTTGCTGTCAGGACAAGCAGGATAACGTAGGTCACTGAAGCTAGGTTCGCCTACCAGGAAGGAATTAAAAGTAGGAGGATATGATTAATGTCAATCCACACAGTGCTATAGAAAACAGATGTAGATGTGTTTCATTGGAAGTATATCATATCTACGCTTATAGGTTACTGTTATCAAACAATCCTGTTTTCTAGCTGGAATTAATAATCACAAGTAGTGAGGAAAAGGGACTTCTTGGCTGTCACCGTCCACAGGCATAGATAATCACCAGCAGTAGGAGAATAGACTTACTGAAGTAACCTAACTTAATTTTCTAATGAGGCAACAGGTTTGTTTGACAGGGGTCAAACAAAACAAATTTTGGGGGGAGCTTGACATAGGCTACAGTTAAATAAATTGGTTACTGCAGAGCAAATTAGGGGATGAACCAATGGCGTGTTACCCTCTTTCCAGCAGCTATTGAGTACTTGCTTTTATCCTGAGAGGATGGCTCCACATGCATTTTTCCTGCCTTTTCTTTCCTGCCACTCTTAAGTGTGTCAATCCTCGCCCCTAAACAAGCACCACACATACATACATGTTAATCTACTCCCTCACTGGGACCAGCAGAGTTTGCAGTGCCAGAACGATTGCTTCAGTGAACTGATCTGTGCTGAAGACAGCCCCAGTTCCTATGTGCACTTACGAACTGACTGTCCAGGGTGAGAGGAACAGGCATGTTCTTGGGTAAAAATGAGCAGTAAAGCTGAGGTAGTGGAACCCATCCATGCTGAAGGGCTCTTATCTCACATCTTCTCTAAGGTAAGGATTTACACATTCTTTGATTGCAGATCAGCTACTGTGCATAGCTTATCAAAAAGAAAAGCAAGAAGCAAACTGCAATTGCACAGTTGTCTTCACAGTAAGGAAATGAGAGATAATCATGTAACAGTGAAAAGCTAGAAGTGAAAGGTAGACATATTCAAATAGACAGCTGGCACATTTAATAGTGAGCTTTCTTTAGCACTTGTCTGAACAACGAAAGGGAGTGGTGGATTCCTGTGTTTCAAAATCCTCTGGATGCTTTTTTGGAACTTACATTTTAGTTCAGCATAATTTATTGAGCTCAGTACTAGAATAACTGAATGGATTTCCATAACGAGGATGTCAAACTAAGCCATCTAGCAGTTGCTTCCATCCCTAAACTCCTTGAAACTACCAACAGCCAGACTGACATGTTTCACACCTATTTCCACCAGTAGCAGATGCTGCTGGAAGCAGGAGAGTTACAGAAATTGATATGGGCTTAAGTAAAAGTAGAATTGTGTCCTAAATTATGATTTTACGGCAACTGAGAATTTGCTTGCAGATTTTAATGTAAATGTTGTGTGCGTTTTGAGGTGCAGACTAGGCACAGACAGACCTAAAACTCTATGGCTGTTTTCATGGTGTACAGAATGATTTTAGAAACTGCCAGTGTTCTGGACATTTATATCCAAGATTACTTATAAGTGAAACTTTGCAGGTTTTGGAGAAAACCACTGGTCTTTAAAATGAAATCACTTTGCAAAATTGAAAATTTCCAACAATTTCTCTTTCATATAGCAGAGGAAGCCATAAGTTGAAGCCACGGTTAGAAGTTAATAGCAGACAAGTTCAGACTAGAAACAAATCATGCACATTTGGATGTGTCCAGAACTCTTGGCTAGCATGGACTGTGATTGTCAGCAAAAATGCCCTTCAGTACAGTTTGAAGGAATGAGTTTTACTGTGTAACCAGCGTGGAGCAGAAGTGAAAGCGGGTCAGTTAGAGGGTTTTTTTGTGAAGTCTAATTTAAGAGAAATGACCTAATGGCATGCCTATAGCATAATGTGACAGTAGCGAGAGTCCAGTATAGCAAGACTTGATGTTATTTTTACATAGCAGCACTGTATTCTGTGTAGGATCCATAGATAACACCACATAAAACAAAGAGCATGTGCAATTGAAACATAGATCTACCAACAATGACTGTGTTAGTAAAATAAACTTACCAGAGCCAGGCAGCTCAAGGTTGGCAGGTGTTCATCCACACTATTTCATTGCTTCCAAGCTCCTGACAGGGATGATCCTGCTAAGTCTGAAGAGCCTGACCATACTTGAAGAGGACCAGTTCCCCATCTGGGAGGACGCTGGGGCTCTCACCTCCAAGCGGCTGCTCACAGGACGGGGACATACTCCTGTGCATTCCTAGCTGCCTTCAGATGGAGAAACAGTGACCGATCACGAGATACAGAGGGATTTCGGGTGCTTGCCTTGCCAGGGGAGGCCTGGGACAGCACTGCGTCCCGGTGGCACCCGCCAGCTCTCAAAAGAGAGGCTGACAAGAGTAGCTGACTTGGCGTGGGCGGTGTCAGGGCACTGACTACTGTCCCACGCCCTCTGCCTATAAAAAGCTTGTGGGATGGCAGCGACACATCCCTGCCCACCATGAACAGGAAGGGGCCACCAGCGGGTCTGCACAGGTGTGTAGCTCATGTGGCTGGGTGTGGGAGCTCTGTACCAACATGCTCGGGATACCAGCTCACCTATTGGCAGTGTGTGAGGAAACAAGCCTACCATGGTCTCCACTAGACAGAAAGCTTGCTCCAAAATGACCGTGGCAACGCAGACAGAGGGCCTGTCCAGAGATGTCTCTGTTGAGGGCCTGTCCAGAGACGTCTCTGTTGAGGCATCTGGCTGCAGTGAGTGCCCGAGCCTGCTGCTGTCGAGGGAAGGCAGCAGAGTTACTGCCTGTTCTCAGGTGGAAGTTCTGCTCACCATGGTGGATGAGCTCAAGGAGGAGGTGGAGAGACTAAGAAGCATCTGGGCATGTGAGCAGGAGATCTATTGGTGGAGTAACTCCCTGGCGTGCCAGAGGGACGGTGCCGAGGGGATGCGCCCCCCAGTGAGGTGGAGTCCCTGCCCTGTCGCAGCCGGGCAGAGGTAGGGGACCAAAAAGATGAGGAGGGTTGGAAGCAAGTCCCAGCTCGGTATCGAGGGCAACGCCCTCCCGTACCTACCTCGCTTCCCCAGCTGCCCTTCCATAATAGGTTTGAGGCCCTGGATTTTGATGGAGAGGTAAGTAAGGGTGTGGTGGAAGGCCCATCTATGAGGTCAAATAGTAAAAGGCAGTTGACACCACGCCTCAAGGCTGCCTCCAGTAAGAAAGAAAGAAGAGTGATTGTGATAGGTGATTCCCTTCTGAGAGGAACAGAGGGCCCAGTATGAAAAGCTGACCCTCAATATAGGGAAGCCTGCAGTCTACCTGGAGCCCGGATCAGAGTCATCACCAGAACACTCCCCAGCCTGGTACACCCGACGGACTACTACCCACTACTGATATTCCAGGCGGGTAGGGAGGAAGCTGCATCATGCAGTCTGAGAAGAATGAAGAAAGATTTCAAGACGCTGGGACAGCTGGTGAAAGAGTCTGGGGCGGAGGTTATTTTCTCATCCCTCCTTCCATATTCAGGTGAGAACATGGGACGGAGTAGAAGGATCCAGTTCATAAATGCCTGCTTACGAGACTGGTGCTACAGGCAGGGCTTTGGCTTCTTTGACAATTGCTGGTTTTATAAGACACCAGGCCCAACAGTAGCACGTGGGAAAGTATTGTCTTCCAGGGACACAAGGGTTCTGGGACGGGAATTAGCAGGGTTCATCCACAGAGCTTTAAAGTAGATACGAAGGGGGATGGGGCTGTAGCTGGGCTGGCACCAGTGGGACAGTGCTCTAGTGCTGATGAAGTCCGGAGACCTCCCAAGCCCCTAGGGGGAAATTGGTGTGCTTCAAAAAGGGCAAGAAGGAGGATCTGGGTAACTATAGACCGGTGAGCCTCACCTCTATTCCTGGGAAGGTAATGGAAAAACTTATCCTTGGTGTTGTCTCTAGGCATATCAAGGATAAGAAGGTTATAAGAGGCAGTCAATATGGCTTCACCAAGGGGAAGTCATGCTTAACCAACCTGATTG
>VZTM01038486.1:101143-143865 GCA_013400555.1 Jacana jacana | reverse complement strand
ACTCTACCCTGGTGAGACCCCATCTGGAATATTGTGTCCAGTTCTGGACCCCTCAGTTCAAGAAGGACAGAAAACTGCTTCAGAGAGTCCAGGGCAGGGCTACCAAGATGATGAAGGGAGTGGAGCATCTCCCATATGAGGAAAGGCTGAGGGAGCTGTGTCTCTTTAGCTTGGAGGAGACTGAGGGGTGACCTTATTAACGTTTATAAATATGTAAAGGGTGAGTGTCAGGAGGATGGAGCCAGGCTCTTCTCAGTAACATCCAATGATAGTACAAGGGGTAATGAATGCAAGCTGGAACATAGGAGATTCCAGTTATATATGAGGAAAAAATTCTTCACAGTGAGAATGACTGAACACTGGAATGGGCTGCCCAGGGAGGCTGTGGAGTCTCCTCCTCTGGAGACATTCAAAACTCGCCTGGACACATTCCTGTGTGACCTGATCTAGGTGTTCCTGCTCCAGAAGGAGCAGATCTTTCAAGGTCCCTTCCAATACCTGATATTCTGTGATTCTGTGAAACCAGGCAGAATAGTGTTTTTTAGAAGACTCCACGACTGGTTGGAGACAGTTGCCTTTATTAATTGCCCTGCCTAGGGCATGGGAGTGGTTCAGCCAGTCAGCCTGCTTGCAGCATTGTCCTGGTCCCTGACAGCCTGGTGTTTGGGTTGTCCTCCCAATAGTGCTGCCAACTGAGGCAGTGCAGTCACCCTCAGGTGCCACATGGGAACAAAGACACAGGGATATGGATCCTCTACGGTCCTTATTCATGATTTAAAATAAAAATAAAAATAATTTAAATTACATTTCAATTTTAATTTAAATGAAATTTTCATTAACTGAAGCAAACAAAAAACAAGAGACTTTCCTAGACTGTATCCGATTTCGACAGGGGCTCAGGACACCCCTTTTATTCATTTTTGGGGTACTCTTTTGTTGGTTCCTGGTGCTTACCAACCAGTTTAGCCAAACTTGCCATTTTACCTAAATAAGTACATAGTCTCTTGCTCACTTTCCAAGAACAAAGTTCATGTTGCAGATCAGTGTTAGGAAGATGAATACTATTCAAATGACAGCCATACTGTCACCAGCTCAATGATGGGTCACCATCCTGCAGATATCTGAGTACCACGGCCCTAGGAGACCCCAAGGAATGCAGCTGCACTCATACGACTTGGAGGACCATTTTCTGCCCATGTTGTATAAAAATTTGCCAGAAATCAGAGGGCACGGGTATCTCTCATTTCATTTCTCTGGAATTAGTCGCATCAGTGGTGGTTAGTTAGCTGAGTTAGTGGTGCATTTTCTACCAAAAGTAGCTAAAAATCAGGAGCGAACCAAACACTTGTGGGGTACTGTGCACCCCCCAGCTGGCTGCCAAGCAGTGTGGCTGTGCAATGTCTGTGACATGTAGATCTTTCCAGGAGGTAAGAGACCCAACACACTTGTCTATGACAGTGTCTTGTGTGACCAAACTAACAGTCAATTGCTGTCCCGGGAGCCTGGATTTAACCATATTTTCTCTTGCCTGGGGTATAGTGTTAGACTGTGAGAAGGGCCCAGGTCCCAGTTTGTGGCCCTCTCTGGCCTTCATAGATTTTCTTGGCATGTGGTCTAGGTAGGAGGTTGCATTGCAGTGTACAACACCCGAGTTTGGGTTATTGGATGGTCTGGTGTTCACCTAGTTGATGAGTTTTGCCCAGTGTTTTGCAGTGCATCCACAGTATGTGAAAATGCTTAGTATTTTTGCACTGAGGAGCAGCAATGAACCTGAAAAGAGCAGGCCTGCTTACAAATAACAATATCAGAGAGCACTGATGAATCCCAGCAGCTTGCACACAAAGAAGGCCAGAACTCATCACAGGCACACACACAAGCCAAATAATTTTCTTACTTTCCTCCATGATTTGAACAGGGCGACCGTAGTACAACCTCTGCTGTACATTTGTGCAAATAGGCGTTTGAATGTATGTGCTGATAAGAAAGCAAACCTGTGAGTGATGACAGGCTGCAGAGCCTGCTGATTCAACTTGCTCTCCTAATCTTTTACTGAAAATGTTGTTTTCAGTTCTGACTATGAGGGCAGATTTCAAAGACACTGCTCTTTAATGCCTGTTGTCAGACTGAAGCCTTGACGATGAGGGGTTCTTTTCCCTGACCGCAGCCACAGGAGTAGGTGACATAGAGCTACCAGTGAATTGATGGAGATTTGGCAGTGTTATAATGCCCCGACACACAGTTCAGCTTTTCCTGCTGCTGCTGGCTGCAGTCTGAAGTGTTATTGACTGGCTGGCCTATGGCAGGGGCGAGTCTTTCCATTGCTGGCCATGGGAAGAGGAAATTCTCTTGGTAGACACAGACATGCAAACAATGCCATGAGAAGAAGCATGAACTTCCATATTCATCTGTCAGGGAGAGCTGTGAGCCTTTCCACCATGCTGTCCCCACTGTGAGCTACAGGTAGCCATCTGTTTCTGACCCTAAGCTGGGAACAGCGTCTTGGGGGAGGAGGAAAGGATGTGTGAAGGTGAAGGTTGGATGATTTTCCAAGATCTTTCCATAGTCCATGGAAGACAATATCTTTGAACAGAGGGTAATTGAGAGCTGTTGTGTTATGTTGTGGACTGACTGCCAAAGCAGCATCATAGCTAAGGAGACACCCCCATTGCACCTTCATATGTCTTAGTGAGTGGCTTTTCCCCACTGTAGCTGGAGGACATCATGGTGAGCTGGCTATTAAAATATCTTCAATGCTTCTGGCAAGTGCCTGTTTCTAGAGGTTACATCTACATCTTACGTCTTACATCTTTATTAAACTTTAGGAGTAACCCTCTGCATCTCACACAAAGTTCTGTGCAGGAAAACACAGAATTTAGCATAGTGCTCTCATGCTGTTATTTAAACAGCGACTCTGTGAATACTCATGTTCCGTGACCAGTGGTAAAAAGTGCCACCCTCCATCTGCCACCCAGCTGGAACTCAAAGTCCTGCTGGACATGACACTTAACAAGTCACTGGTCTGCAGTATTTACCAGAGAGAGCTCTGTCATCCAGTGACATTTAATGTCGCTTGCAGAGGTCTCAGCTTTCTGAGATCAAGAAAGATATTTTTTTTTTTTCCTTTTGAACACAATCCTCTTAGAGCATGTCAGGCTGTGGCTACTGTGCCAAACCAGGCAGAACCAGCTGCCTGCACCAGCCCAGTCGTGAGATCACAAACCATAACTTGACCCTTCAGGACCAGTGGACAGACTTATTTATTTCATTTACTGGGATAGACACAGACTTCATAAAATAGGCATATGATTGCTGAACTTGAGTAACAGCAGCTTAAGATTTTTCAGCCCATCACTTGACCCAGTCAAATGCACTTTCAGGTCATACTAGTCTACATTTTCTTTGTAAAGCCCTTGGGTTTGGTGGTAGGGTTTTTTTGTGTTTGTTTGGGTTTTTTTATTCCTCCAATGAGTTTATCATATGCTGGGAACTATCTGAGATGTGGTGGCTGGGTGCGAAGCATAAACTCAATTGTATTCAATCCTACATGCCTGCAGCAAACATTTGGCAAATTTCAGATTCTAGCAGGCACAAGGCCTTTGAACAGAGATGTGTCAAGGGCCTCAGTCCCTCTGCTAGTCCTGGTTGATTCACCAAACCCTAACAGGCTCATTTCTCTCCCTCTCCCCTCTCCAATCCACAGTACTGATGGATTCAACCTGTATAGTGCAAGAAATTTCAATGACATTCATGACTTTGAGGCCAAAATCAAGGGTAGTCATGTGTGAAGAAGGACAGATAAAATCTCTTCACAAAATCTCTGGATTTTGTGGCATAGTTTGGTATTTCAGGTTTCTACCTCCTGCTGATTGCCTGTCATTAAAATATCTTGGCAGCAAAATGCCACCAAAAAGATCAATGCCACTCTATCAACCTATCATTGAATGGGCAGTTTCATTAGAAAATGAGAGCATAGCATGAGCTCTTGGTATGCTCTTATGAGGATATTCCCAAAGGATTTTCCCCTCCCCCATTTTCTGCAGATTAGTGTTAACTGATATTGATTATTGTTAATGATTAATTTACTCAATGAACACATTTTTTAAATAAAAAGTGCAAGGTGTTTAGCTACAGTGATGACATACAAGGCACAAAGTTCATGCCATTGGTTTGCAGACGGCTGGGTAAGCCTGAAATACTGGGGGACAGCGTCTTGATTTGATTTCTGATGTTACTACGCTGGAGAAGGAAGCAACTGCAGCATCATAAATCTCTAACCGCTGTCTAAGTCTCCAAGTCCATTCACTCTGAGCAGACCCACATTTTGTTGCCTGGCTTTTGGCCAAATCTGTCACAGGGAAGAATCATGTTGTAATGCAATAGCATCCTGACTCTGCAGGATACTGTTTGATCTTGCTTATATGGATGGGGCTAAGCCTTGCTATGACGACATTATGGCAATGTGCTGCAGCCCTTTGAAGATCGAGGGTTTCCTTCATCTGTGTAAATTGTACTCCTCACTGGAAGGAGGCTCATCCTGAGTTGAGGCAGAGAAATCATAGGAAAAGCAGAACTAAATTAGGGGACAGCTTCTCATAAATCTCTGTTCTCAAGAGAAAAAAAATTTGACACTCTTTGCATCTTGGTCCAAGGGAAGTTGCAGCCAGCAGACATTTTTCTTTCCCCACTTCCCTTCCAGACATATCTGCAGGGTCCTTTGAACCTGTAGCTGCCTCTTCCTGGTACCCTGAAACCATAGCCAGTGCCTTTTCCCTAGATTCACCTTCTGGTGTCCCCAGTTTATAGATATACCACGGCTTTTTCTCTCCTGAGACCTGGGACAGAAGGAATTAATCTCCATCCTTTCATTACAATTCCTTCTATCAATGGAAAAAAGGAGGGATGTTATTTGTTTCTTGCATTCAAGAATTGTTTCTTGCATTCAAGAAATGTGGGTGTGAATGTGACTGCAAAGAAGTGATTTGTGAAGGTGAACACCGGTTGTCGCAGAGACCTATAACATTTTTACTGCTTCCTTGGGAAGTACAGAGCCATTCCTGAGGGACTTTCCATATTTGAGCTCAGGTCCAAGCTCCAACTAGGGATATCTCCATAGCATCTGTGCCCCAAAACTCACAATCTGTAATGAGGGGGTGCCACCTCACCCCTTCCTGAGGTTTGGTTGTTATTTCTAGAAGGGAACAATGGAAAATCAAAACCTCAAATCTTTCTTCCCAAAGCTGCCTTCATCTCGTATCCTGCCTTTGAGTTTGCTTAGCTGCTCGTAGGCCTTCTCTTACGGAGGAAGTATGGGGCCATGTGTTTCAATTAACTGGCAGCATTTGCTTTCCCAGAGGTGGATTTGTGCCTCTTTACCCTATTTCAGACACACATTGAAAGCTTAGTGTAAGCTCTAAGATTCAGGAGGCAGTGTCACACGTTCCCTATAGGAGGTAGCAAAGAAATCAGAACCCCCCACCTGCATGTTCAAAGGGAGTTTGCAGGTGCACACAAGAGCTGAGGAAGCTTGGAGTGATGATAGCTCATGCCTGGGTGTTAGCAGCCTCAGAGGGACTTTTCAGCCTTTTGGCCTAGAAAGGGCTTTAGCTTTTTGCCCATCACTAAGCCAGCATTGCAAAGGGTTTACCATTTGCTGGTGCTTTGGCAGCCCCGTACAGCCTCTACACTCAAAGCCAGGGTGGTCTTCCAGCTGAGAGCTTCTGGAAATACCTGTTTGGTGTATATGGTGTATAAGCAGCCTGGTCATGCTTACTGTCATGTCATCCTTGATAGGCAAAAGATTTGATCCTTGTCCCTACGGTCTCCATTTACAGCTGAATAAACTGGAAACCTGAGTGCCGGTCTTGCTTTGCACAGATAACTCCAAGTCTCATGTTGCTCAAATAATGGCATGCTGTGCAAAACAATGAAAGACAAAGATGTTACCTTAGATTTACCTGTGATGGGGACTCTGTAGAGAAAAGGTTAAAATTAAAATTCTATAAATGTCATTTTGTATCAAAGCAAGTGATGCTGTGACCATCAAGGCTTGATTCCTGTCAAGCTTTGCTTTTGTGATGTCTGCTAAGGGTCGCGCCCATGTTTATCTCAGTGATGGAATTGAATTTGCTCTTTTTTTGGATACTTATTTACACAGTGCTTGGAATACCTTCACATTCTTGAAACTTTGCTACATCTCTGATTAATTTTTGTAGAAGCTAGTATAAGAGTTAAATAACATTGACAAACTGAAAAAAAAACCAAAACACCCAAGAAAGTTAAAAAGAGAAGAGGTAAAAAGAACTTGCCAGAAGTTAGACACAGGCATTTTTGAAAAAATACCCTAACACATGAATAAAAAATGCCAGTTACAGTTAATCCCCTTTTCATATCCCAATGTATTAGCCACTTTTTGCCTGTGCAATGATATATCTACATTTTTAAATGCCAATGAAGTTTAACAGCTCTTAGTCACAGGGAGTTGCGGGGGATTAATAGTGATTCTGGCATAGTGAAAAGTTCCTCTGACACGTCCTTTCATTTTTTTCCTATCATTAGTCTTGGATGATCTGTCATGTCTCTTCCTTTATCTTCTCTCTTCCAGGAGCCAGTTGAATGCCTGTGTGGGCTGCTTAAACTGGCTGCAGTGGAGGGGGCAGGGCTGCAAAGTGCCCTGAATCTTTATCTTGTGTCTGCTATTGGGAATCTCCATCTCCTCCAGTGTCATCTGTTTTATCATCTTCTGGGTGGCTAATCAATCCCCTCAGCAGCCGGGCAACATTTCAGTAAATACAAATCAGCAATCAAATCCCCCTAAGTGTAGAGCTGGGTAGAATTTGTGGTTTGTGGTGATGTGTTATACTGGCTCATCTCTGGTTCCTCCTTGAAAACAGAGGGGAATCTTTCACTGAATTAATATATAAAACTTTTTTTAATAGTTGTTTTTTGTTTGTTTGTTTGTTTACCACTTTCTGTCTTCCTCTTTTCCTACAGAATCCAGCAGCCCCACTGAATATTCCCTGCTTCCCCCTTACCTCCTGTTGGGGAGATAATCACCCAACAGCAACTTCTGTGGGCAGGGTTAGGCTTCTTTACTTGTGCACGCCACAAAAGGGGCTCATGGGCCACCTCTACAGGGTAGAAATAGTCTTGAGACCAGGCTTAAATGTAATTTCTCTTTCTGCCCATGTATCTTGCTTGTATGAGCACCTGTGGGGCTGCCTATGTGGTTCTCCGAGTAAGTTCTGGAGGCTTAGGGGCGTACTCACCTAAGTACAGTGTGGATAGGTTCCAGCACTTTGTGCCTGGCTAGAAGCTTTGATGTCCCTGAAATCTCTGTTCAGAAGGTAGAACTGCCAGAGAGTTTTCTAAGAGGGCCTATTGCTGTTTAGCACAGGAGCAGATGGGATGTGGAACTCTTAAGCTTAGACCAAGATTCTGAGAGCATTCCTGACACTATAGGCTGCTTCTATTTGGTAATTCAGGCATCAGGCTGAATTCTCTGATGATGATCCTTTTCTCCTGGTCTCAGTTGTCCTTGGGTGCCCTCGGGTGCCCTCAGGTAGGGTGGACCCAACCAAGTACACTCTAACTACCTGCTCTGCTCCCTTCCACCTCCACACAACACAGATGCTGGAGAAGAGCAAACAAAGCCATTCCCTCCCAGCGGGGTGTCCTATTGACGCCTGGCACAGATGGTGGAGGTTAGTCAGAAACCACTGGAAATGGAGCAACCTGGGAGGAATCTGCTTCATCACGCAGCTGCTATTGCCTAACGTGAGATTTGCACAACACAGTAATCAGTTCCAACTGACTCACAACGGAGCCCTAGCGAAGGGAAAGTTCACGTCAGGAAGGGTGTGTGGCTCCTACGGCAGGGGACACCACATTTCAGAGATCCTCAGCTGGCAAAGGAGCCGGGAAGAGAGTGGCATGAGGGGAATTGCCACTGAGTGTTACAGAGAGAACTTTGAGCCGGTCAGAGTAAGGAAATAAAACCACATCCTTGTCTCTGCACTCTGTGTGGAGAGGGCTTACATTTTTGTCCAGAGAGGGCACTCTTATTGCAGATATTTTAAGAGGTCTGCAGAGACAAGTGATAGCATGGCTGATTGAAGCTATTAATAATATTTACTAAGAGCATTTCTTACCTCTAAGTCTAAGCTCTGATTATTATATGAGCTCAAGTTAATTGCACTTGAAAAGATCCAAAATCTGGTAAAGATAGACTAATGCTTCTCTGTTTGGTGTTACTGACTAACAACATTAGCAATGCATAATATCATATCCAGTAAAAAGGGATAAAGTGACAACATAAAGGAAACATTAATTTTGTCTTTATTCACACAGGAGAATATTAGGATTTACTTATTCGTTGTCTGAATCTATTGTAGCTCAATTCAAACTGACTTAGCCAGAGTGAAACCAGGTTTGAAGGAGCTCTTCTCAATATAAACTGTGGTTCCCATATAGCTATAACACAACATCTCTGAGTGAGAGGAGTTTTGAGCCCTAAAATTGTTTTGCACAAGAGTTATGCTTTCTGACACTACCCTTTCTAGAGATTTATAATATCAGTGGGATGCCTCTTTTCTTTTTCTTTTTTTTTTCTTTTTAAATGGGTTTAAATGTGAAGCAGGCAGTGCCCTTTTCTTTTATTTTCTGCCCTCTGTGCTACAGCTCACTGGCTGCTGCCCTTTTTTCCCAGCCTTGAAGTATTTCCTCCCTTCTCTCTTTCCTCAGTCTGCCACAACGTCAGTGAGAAACAAAACTGCTGAAACCTGAGCTTTCTGGCTAGAGAAGATGAAGAATGAGAAGAGGAGGTGGTAATTAAACCCTCCCCCATATTATTCATGCAAAGGGATTGTCTTTGAACACCACTTCATCCTGAGAGCCGCTCTAAGTTCAAAGAGAAAGCTGAGTTGTTGTCGTTCTGGGGCCTTAATCTAATCACTGTGTCCCCCTTTGATTTAAAAATCTTCTTAGGAGGTGGCTAATATCTCTGCCTATCTACCCTTTTATATTTTATTTTTATTTTCAGGTCCTAAGAATGTGGTGCTTGTTGTTTTGGCCTTTTTCTTGTACTGCAGGGCTTTATTGTCCAAGTTAGGCTGGTTCCTATCACTGGCTATCATTTAAGAGATCCAAACCTTCGGTAGTATCAAGAACAGAGAAGTATTGCTCTCTATATCTATAGATAATTGTCTATAGCTCTACACACATATAAGACCAAAATACTCTTCAGGAGTCCCCATCTTCTAAGGTATTTCCAGATTACAGGATCACAGAATCACAGAATGATACAGGATTGGAAGGCATCTCTGGAGATTATCTAGTCCAACCCCGCTGCCAAAGCAGATCTTCCTAGAGCAGGTTGCACAGGAACTTGTCCAGGTGGATTTTGAATGTCTCTGGAAACAGACTCCACCACCTCTCTGGGCAGTGCTCTGCCACCCTCAAAGTGAGAGAAGTTCCTCCTCATGTTCAGATGGAACTTTTTATGTTCAAGTTTGTGCCCATTTCCTCTTGTCATCTCATTGGACACCACTGAAAAAAGTCTGGCCTCCTCTTGACACCTGCCCTTTAAGTTTATAGGTGTTGATCAGATTCCCCCTCAGCTTTCTTTTCTTTGGATTAAAAGACACGTTTCTCATCCTTTGCTTGTAAGAGAGATGTTCTAGGCCCCTTTTCACCTTTGTATCACTTTGCTGTACCCTCTCCAGCAGTTCCCTGTCCTGAAAATTGCCTCCTCTGTCAAGACTGGGTATTCAAATACACAAAGCGATGATGTGAAGGAGAAATTGGTTTGCAGCAGTCTGTTTGTGGGGTAATGTTCGTATTTTTTGGATAAGCCCCTTCGTATAGCTGAATAGATATTTTCTTTTGCAGAGAGAACTTCACTTTTTGTGTGAAATATACCTTAACTTGCAAAACGGGATGAAACTCTTGTGAACACACAATTTGAAAGAAAGTAGTTGTCCTTTGATAAACAGATGTGGGTTCAATTGCAGATGTTATCAATATAAAATAAAATACCAGAAAACAGGGAAGTAAGTAACTGAACAATAACATAAATTCACAGTTTTCTGTAAAACTAAGCCAGGCTGTTAAAACCCAAGCTTCCATTTCTAGTAAAATTGTTGTAATTGTAATTCAGTAGAAGCTATCTGTCCTTCTCTTAGGTGATATTTATCTGCACAACATACACATGGAAAGATACCAAAGTATGGTCTTGATTCTCTCTTTAATTTTATGTTGGTCACTTTACAGACAAATTCAGAATGTCCTGACCTAATCTGAATGACATCAGGCTGTATAAAAAAACCCCATAAATATCCACAGTAGAAAAAACAGTATTCTGTTCAGCATGAAGAAACAAAACCACAACCAAACCAACCCTCTATAAGCAATACCCCATATCTCTGCTTTCCATTCATAAAAACCAAATGAATGAATAGGCAAGGTTATTGAGGTTGCTTCCTGAGCCTCACTTCCAGCATAAAGCCACCAAGGCTGAACTTGTGTTTGGATTTGGCTGATTCAGTGACTTCAAATCAAAGCTGTGGGTCTGGTTCCTTAAAATGACCAACACAACTATGATCAGCAATTGCATCAACATTGGGCAATTTTTTATGTTTGATGTGGCTTACATCTGTGGCTAGAAGGCAGGGAAACCAATTTATTTATTTATTACAAGCATTACTTTTCTTTTTTTAAGAGAAAAAATAGTGTAAAGACTTATACCAAAATAAACCAAACCCCATCCCCCTTATCTTTTCATTCTGGTTTATTTGTTTTGAGAATAAATGCTTACAAAATGGCCAGATCTTACTATTATTTTTGCTGACACACATCGGGTATGTTTCCTTTGTACTCCTTCATTTGTAATTGACACTACCATAAAGAAGACAAAATCATTAGTATTCCTGCAGTAAGTGGAAAAGAAAATATCCCCCAATTAATATAAGGAGTGAGTTTCATCTTATGCCACAGCAATTCTTTGTGGAGCTTGAGGCAAGCAGCTCTAAAGTTGCCTGGTGGGTTATGGGGTTTTAATTGAGTTATTCACCAATATTTGTCATCTACAAAATGGGTTTACCATTTTTGAAGTCCTTAGACACTTGTAGATTTTTGTGGTGAAAAGCATCGTTATGGTATCGGTCATTTTATTAGTCAACGAGGTATTGGGAAGACAAAGTTATGCAACATCCCCATTGGCTTCCATTCCTGGCATCCATGATGATCTTTCCTTCTATGGTCTGAGGTTAGCTTTGGTGACTTGTGCCTCAGATGCCCACCCTTCCCCTTACACTCCCTGAACCCTACTATCACTATCACACTGATGCTTTTCATTTTCATTTGCATTTGGTTTTTTTGCTACTGGACTTTAGTGAAATATGTGTCCTTTGCTGTCCTTTGCTGAACCTTGCCAGTACTGGTAACAGAGGGATGTGGGGGTTTTAGGGTGAGGCTTGATTTACACAAAGTGCTGTATTTTATATTTCTGTTAGTGACAGAAAACTCACCCTAAATTCCAGCATTTAATGGCAACACATAGAGACTCACTTTGATGGTGTGACCAGTTGGAGTGTCCAAACTAGCTCAGTGAGAGGACTTTCTTACTTGTATCCAAGGATTCACGGACAATGTTAATGGCATAGATAATGTTAATGGCATGGGCTTCAACAAGGCCAAGTGCCAGGTGCTGCACTTGGGCCACAAGCAGTGCCATGCAGTGCCACAGGCTTGGGAAAGTGTGGCTGGAGAGCTGCCTGGCAGGAAAGGACTTGGGGGTCCTGGTCAACAAGCGGCTGAATATGAGCCAGCAGTGTGCCCAGGTGGCCAAGAAGGCCAATGGCATCCTGGCTTGTATAAGAAACAGTGTGACAGGCAGAAGCAGAGAGCTGATTGTTCCCCTGTACTCAGCACTGGTGAGGCCACACCTTGAGTCTTGTGTCCAGTTCTGGGCACCTCAACACAAGAGAGATATCGAGGTGCTGGAGCGAGTACAGAGGAGGGCAACGAAGCTGGAGAAGGGCCTGGTGAATAAAACTTCTGAAGAGAAATTGAGGGAGCCGGGACTGTTTAGTTTGCAGAAGAGGAGGCTGAGGGGAGACTTCATCACTCCCTACAACTGCTTGCAAGGACATTGTAGAGAGGCTGGTGCTGGTCTCTTCTCACAAGCAATTAGCGATAGAAGAAGAGGGAATGGCTGCAAGCTGCAACAGGGTAGGTTTAGGCTGGACATCAGGAAAAAATTCTTCACAGAAAGAGTGGCCAGGCACTGGAATTGGCTGCCCAGGGAGGTGGTGGAGTCGCCATCCCTGACTGTGTTTAAGAGTAGATTGGATGTGGTGTTGAGGGATATGGTGTAGGGGAGAACTTGTAGAGTAGGGCAGATGGTTGGACTTGATGATCCCAAGGGTCTCTTCCAACCTAAATGATTCAATGATTCTATGACTCCTAGGCAAGATGTGCAAGTTTTAGCCATTTCAGTTCAGCAGTTTTGGTTCTCATGCAGTCAGAGCCCAAGAGTATTGCTTTGAAAGCTTAACTGGGAATGAGAGCCAGATAAACAAAGAACAGAAGGACAATGAAATCCTATTGTAAATCTATCAAGCAAACACAAAACCCTCCCTAACCATCAGTCTGGTTCCAAAAATGTGGTCAATGCAAGATTCACGTGCCAAAGAACTCCTGTTATTGGGTCATGAGGAGCTATTACTGAATCCTGCATCTTTCTCTGTACTTCCAGCTATGTGACTGGACCTCATATCTTCCCCTGCACTGTCCCAGTAGCTGTAGAAACCAATCAAAAATTTAGTGAACATTTGAGATTCACTTGATTCTTTTAGCCAAAGTATGTGGCCACACTATCTTCCAAAACACCCTCCAGACAAGCAGCCCTGAACTTGGCCAGAGCTAAAAGATATTCTTAAATACACTTCTGTGTTCAGAAGCTCTGTGACACAACTGACTGAGTGCAATAGCTGCAAGCATTGGTAAGCACATTTCATACGATGTTCTGATGAAGGGGACTCTCACAGACATCACTGATGGGAGAGCTGCTGGCTACTGCCACTCAGAGAAAGCCCATCAAGGCTAATTCTTAAAAGACACATATATGAGCTGGAAAATCCTTAATATTTGTTTTTGGATACGAGGCTAAACCCTGGCTTTGTAGAGGTGAGGAGAGTTTCCATTGATTAGATTAGGGGCCAGGGTTCTTTTTCCAGCCTGATTTCTAGCTGAGCTCAGTTTCAAACTGCTTCCTGAAGGAGAGGAAAGGAGAGTTTTGCATTTTATGGTCACTGAGAGCAGAGTCCAAGGCTGGGAATCAGCTCTAGCTACCCCTGTTGCACTAACCAAGCGATTAACAGGAGTTTGATAGTGACACACTCTGAATACAGAGAGTATAGATTTTAGTTCTGGGCAGCCGCAGATTACTAATCTTTGCAGCTGCTTATGAGAAATTCGTCTGCTAATAACAAACAATTTCTTCTGAGGGCTCATCTTCCCCACCAGAAGCAAAAACATTTCATCAAATGGATTAAGTTTCTCATCTTGTACTGCATGTATTTGTAACTTCTTGCTGCCTCATTTCTATGTGCAAAATAAGAATATCCAGCTCATGTAACCTTTTTTTTTGTGTGTAAATTTTCATCCTCAGAAATAAATTATTCTCCAAGGAAGATCAGGTTCATTACCCCCTTTACAGATGGGGAAACTGAGTCATAGGGAGAGGCAAATGGAACAAACAGTTACATAAACTGGTCTCTAGAGTCCCTGCCCAGTTGCTAGCTCCCTTAAATGTCAGTCCCACAGGGTTTAAGCTCAAACTAATGGTGATAAATAAGATACTCCCCATTGACTTAGATGGACTTTGAAATCAACATATTTATCCGTATATATATGTATATGTGTCCACAACCTCCAGTGATTTTATCATGGTAATATCTGGACCTCATCTAAAAAGCGAAAGATTGACACAGCGATTACAGTTCCTGTGGCCACTTAACAATAATGCTGTCATCACTGCTGCAGGATGTCTGAGGGGATGATTAAACACAACTAGAGGAGGGTTTGCCCAGTGAAAGGCGCCAGGACCCCATTACTATGGGTGTGGTTATCAAACAGACTTCCGGGACCTAGAGATCTGCCTGCACTAAGGTATTGAAGGGTTTTGCTCTGGCTGGATGCTGCTGTGTGAGTGCTCATAGGATGTGTCCAGCTCTGTGGTGTACATGAACTACACCATGCCACCAGCGACCAGGAGTGGCAAGCCTGCCCCTCTCTAGTGGACAGGCAACATTTTCCAGGAGGAGATCAAGCCCCCAGAGTTACCTACCAAGCATGGCACTGGGTCTCTAGTTCTTCCTTGCACCTCTTAAATTTCTGCTTTCTCAGAGCAGAGGTCTCCTCCACTTGGCCAGGGGACATCTCTAGCCTGTGACAAGATCAGGGCTGGGCAGCATGAGGAAGCCCTCTCTCCAAGGAGGTTTCTCTTTGGGGGCAATATGGTATTTCATCCTCCACCCATCTCCAGCACCTCGACCAACATGTGTGCCTGCTCACTCTGTCCTAGGTGGATCTGACCAGCTGGATGGGATACAGAAGGTCCCAGAGCAGCAGGGAGGCTGCAGTGCTGTAAATGAGGCTGTACCACATGGGAATCTGAGCTGGTGGATGTTTGTCTGGTTTTCCCTCCCTCTGAGTGAAATATCACCTAAATTATGTCTCCTTGAACTGCTCAGGTGGCTGAAGTATCACCAAATGTTTGTCTAAGAGTGCTGTGCCTTAGCTGACCACTCGCTATGGGGATGACCATTGTCACCTCTGAGCTTTCTGGCTCTGATGTCCAGGACTGCACCTGGGGTCCCAGGAAGGCTCCAAGGGGTAAGGTTAGCAGCTCCAAGGTCTGGGTGGGAGACCAAAGCTGACAATGCTTTAGGCTGCTGCCCAGGTCTGCTCATGCAGCTTCTTGTGCTCACTCAACAACATTCTCAGTGCTTTTTAAAGAGAAGGGAGCAACATGCCTTTTGTTAAATTATTTTTTAAAGTTTCTTTTTTCCTAAATATAGGAGTTCAAACCTTCCAAGTCTCTTGAGAGCTACTAATCAACATTTTCCTGCCTAGCCTGTTAAAGCTTCCATTAACTCATCCTGAATCCCTCACTTAAAGACATGATAACATTCTGTATCCAATTTCCCCTACAATTAGATTGTACAAACACAGTTAGTCTTGCTGAGAATGAGACTATCAGTAACAAAACACCCCATCAACTTCCAATGCTTTAACAAGATCCCCCTTTTAATTTTATCAGTCCAACGTGAATCCCTCTGATCAGGTGTTAACAAGCCAGACTATTTTCCCTTGAAAATCCTCAAGCACTATAAATATATATTCAGTCCTCAGACATCAAATCACATGTAATGTAAAGTTTTCCTGTTCACTGCCTCATTTTTATAAATCTTTTTTTTTAAAACACCCATGTTAATTGTTCATAATAAAAGCATCAGTATCATACCTGGGAAGGAGAAAATAGTTGTTTTCAAGAAAAGTAGCAGCCTTTATTTATTTGCTGATGTGCCACAAGTAATTTATTTATGTTAGATTATCCATACATGTAAATTTTTATTAATTTTATCAGTGATGCACAGCTATGTGTCAAGAACACCTCATTTTTGCGTGATGCAAGTAGTAAAGTATCTTCAGTGGATCATGATCATACAACAGAAGACAGCGGAATTCTGTTTTGTACTTGGAAAAGCCACTTCAACTTTCTGCACAGATTTTCAGTCAAAAAGCTCTTAGGATTGTAGATAACAAAGTTTCTAGCATTGTCCCTACCATTCTTATTTCTGTATCTTTGTTAAAAGAGGTAAATCATTTTAAGCCTGGTTTTTGCCAGAGAATTCAGTAAGTCAAGGCCATAATACTTGAAATCAGATACATTTTATAACTACTGAAGTTAATTTAAACAGCTAATATTTAAACCAAATATTTAATTTTATTTAATTTAAATATTGACTGCTGCATAGGGAAAAGTCTACATCAACATTTTCACCTTTCTTGATTTATATTACATCAAACTCTTTAGAAACTTTCCCCAGGAGAACACTACTACTGCCCAAGAGCTCAATGTGTGTAGAACCTGCCCATAGAGAATCCTAAACTCTTTTCATGCACCCAATCAGTGCTAAAGCTATACTTTTTTTAAGCTGTGGAAAAGAAATCACTTTTTGTGAATGGCTTAAAAAGTACTTAAACATAGATCTAAAAAAGCTAAACCATACTAAAAACAATAGCTTGATTTATACCCAAAATAGAACAGATGATGAAGGAGGGAAAGAAAATTAGTCATGAAAAATATCTCCAGAGAAACAGTAATACAATGTACTTCTCCAATACCATATGAGACTCCTGCCCTCTGTGTGAAAAACTGTGCTCCCCAGCTGCAGTATTACTAATCACCTTACCCTTAAACTGTCCTGAACAAAGAGTAGTGTTGGTGTTGAGAGTCCTCTATAAATATTGATTTACAGCTTCTGGTGATGCTTTTTTTTTTCTCCTCTATCCTTTTTAAAAATGTTTTCATAATTTCCTGGTGTTTCAGTTTTAAATTTAACCTAAGCAACTTTTATTGCCAGCAAAAATAAAAATAAAGCAGGGACAGGATCAAGCAATAAAGAATCATGGAGCACTATCAATAAAGGATTCTAGGACACATCAGTGCCAATCAACATAATTTTGTGGAAAATAGATTTTCTGATATTTCATTTTTTTATGAGATCACTAGTTCATAACATAGTACATAGTTCATAGAACTTAATAGTTCATACTTAGCATAGGTATAGTCCTGCAAAGTCATGTGGTTCAGCACCGTGGCAGTTAAAATGTCAATATAGCACACACTAAATGGATTAGGATCTGGCCAGCTGGCAGATTACAAAATGTATTTGTCGATGGGGAATGGTTACCAAATGGCTTTGTTTCTTATGGAAATTCCCCAGCGGGCTGTTCCATGTCTAACGCTATTCAAGTTTTTTATCAACTCTTTATTTGAATGTTTTGTAACAAGCTTTGATTTTTTGTGATACATCTGAGAGATTAGTTGGCATTTAGTGATGCACATGTTTTCTACAAACTGTTAACCTCTTGTCAGATGGAGTTTTTGCTGGAATTCGTTCTGTTGCCTCTTATGACCTGGACATAAAATTTAACTTTTTAAGGTCTGTTGTGAAGGTCCATATAGAATCCTGTATATTTTTCTCTTTCTCTCAGAAACAGAAAAAGACATTTCCATTGCAATTTCCAGTGCTTAGCTCAAGCAACTCGAGAGTTCACAGTCTAATGGGTTGTGCTATGGAAAGGAAGAAAGTTTTGTTTCTTTCATCCACGGATGGCTTAGTTACACATTGGAAGCCTCCATTTTTGAATCTGCAGAAGTTTACCTCCCACTTAGAAGAATCTCTTTAGTTGTAATCTGAATGAGTGCTGCATAATTCTGGTAAAGTTTTGCACACACATAATGTTCTTTATTTCAGTGCTGAAAAATATTAAATCATTAGGAGGGCAGCATAATAATATAATAATAAAAATCAAAGTGAAGACACTAGAAGCAGTGCTAGCAATGACACAGTATGTCATTGCTAAGAAGACACCCTGAGTACTGTGAGAAGGAGGTACCCTTGGTTAGTATCTGTTCAAAAGTTAAAGGAAAGAGTCTGGAAGGGGCTAATGGAATAGGATGAAGTGAGAATGTTATTTGAGCATTTTTTCCAGTATTTGGGACTATTTGTTATGAACAGCTAGATTTTAAAGAGGAAGAAAGCATGGTATCATTCTTCACACTGGGGAAAAGGTGTTGGGCAGTTTTTAAGTTTCAGAGGGTGACAGTGATTGCACAAATGGTGTCCTCTGGTTTTGGAGCAGTCTGTGGATTTTACACATCACCAACACTAACAGAAGAATTGGATCACTGCAGGGGGTTGTTGTGAGAGCCTTGCCTGCAGACTAGAGTAGCAGCCGTCAAATTAACAGGCAAAGTGGCAAATAGGTGGTGGGAAAGCTTATTTAGGAATAAACCTTGTTGGAACAACTAGCTAAGAGCAATTAGCAGGGCAGTTAACAGCAGCGGGATCAGCGGGAAGAGCCAGCCACAAACATTGCCAGTAGACAGCAGCCACCAAAGAGTGGCATTAAGGGAATGGGATTGTGCCTGGCTGTGAAGGTGGCTAGAAAGAGCACCTCCTGCTAGTAATGACCAGGACAGTCACAGAGGCCAGCCAGCTTCCTCAGGAGACAAGTATAGCTCAGGGATGAATCTGCTCTAGAACAACCATCCTACTATTGAGATTCTCTCAAATCTGGATCAAAACCCATGAGTAGGATGCAACAAGAAGAGGATGGCCATGGCTGGAACCAAAGTACTGATCCTTCAGAGGTCTCTCTTGCCTACTCTGGAGTGAACAGGTACATCAAGGGGGAATGGGATCATCATTTCTGCTCTTGTTTGACTTTTCTAGGTTGGGAAGATATGACTGGAGCTCAAGCATGTGTTATAGAAGTTACAGGTTAAATTTTATGTAGGTCAAAAAAGAAAATAAAAAGCACTGTTAGCCTCATAGTTTAAACTTTAAAGACAAACTACCAGTGGAAAATTTGCTTTCAATTTACTTACCCTTATTAGATTCAGATCCTGTTATTTGCACATGTTTTGCCAATAGGCCATAGCTCCCAAACTTTGGCTTCTGTTTCTTTGTTCTGAGGAACTTTTGGCCATGCAAAAGTCAGATGACTTGGATATGGTCTTAAATGGGCAATAAACCCAAACTCAACAAAACACTTCCAGTCATGAAAGTAGAAAATATCCTCATACTGAGTATATTACTTGTATATAGAATTCAATATATATGTCCAAGCATATCTCTACTTTGTTAATCTGCATTTAGAGCTACCCTTGATTAATTAGATAATGTGTTAAGGCTTTTTGCCAGTTTTACTCAGTCTGCACTCAGACTTGCATTGTGGGACTTTTTGAAGAACAGGATATGGCATAACTTCAAGAAAGGAGAGGTTCTCTCACTAGCAGTTCATATGATTTCCTGGAGAATTTCTAAAGAACTAGAGATTCATGTCATTAGCAATAATGTTGTGCATTTTTCATACAAAGATCACAAATTGATTGGCAAGTATTAAGCACTTCAGTTTCACAACAGCCTTCTTTCTTTGAGACACACATCTAACAGACTGGAAAGATGAAACGGAGAAGTGACGCGGCAGGCTAGAAGGTTGTACCCTGCAGAGAGGTCAGGTCCATCCATTTCTGCTGAAGCCAACAGGAATTTGAGGTTTTTTGCAGGGCAAGAGTTTGCACAGCCATTTGCCCAGTCTCTTGCTCTGCTCACAGACCAGCAGTGATTCTTCTTTGTAATACTGTCTTATCTCTATACTTTTATGAAAGGACTTCAAACAAACTTCTGTGGTTTTGTAATACTTGTGTCTGCATTGCCTGTGTAGCATTCTTCCTCCTGGCAATGTTTTGTCACTTCGGCTCAAGATTGGACTATTCTAGGAGCCAAACAAAGATTAATACTGAGTAATGGCAAAACCCCCCAGTGTTCTTTAGACTGGTAAAATTATTGGCAAGTTCAACACTGAGCTGCAGTCTCCAACTTGCTCCCTTTTATAGTACATGGAAACCTGCTGTGAAGCACAAGCTGTCAAGATGATGTGGTATAAGCAATTATCTTCTTTCTCGACTGGACTGATGTGGGGTGGGCATGCTTGTTTCCATTGTAATCATGTCATTTTTAAATGAAGTTGCAAGCTCGTAGGCAAAAGTACGGAAAAGGTGCCATTAATTTTTCAATGTGGCTAAGCTGAATGTCATAGCATCTGATATACTGACCTCCACTTTATGATGAAGCAAGAAAAAGAGCTTGTTGATCATTTAGTGCAGTGTCAGTGTCTCAGGGCTTAGGGCTTCATGGACTCCACTGTGAAGCAAGTAGATTGATTCCAAAGTTTCAGAAAAGCCTGACACGAGTAAAAGTAAGATATGAAATAGCAAAGAGAGAATTGCATTCAAAACTCCCAATTTAGGCATGAACAAAGGATAAGATCAACAACAGTAAGTAGAGATACACTCTTTGGGGTATGTTACTGATAGTGCACGTGCACACAAAGCCTCACCTCCTGCACCCCTGTCATTTGAGAAAGGATCGTGGCTAAAAAACCCCACAGCTGCATGGTATGAGAACATGCTTTTCTCACTGTTTTCCTTCTGGTAGGGAGTCAATATCTATATTGAAATATTTCCCTTCTCTAGCCACAGCAAGATAACCCAAAAAGAGTTTCATTTTGATTTAGTGAAACACAATAATTCCTAGTAGGACAAAATGCCTCAGATAGGTGTATAGCAGCTTAAAAAGTCAATTTAACCATGACAGTGAGGAACCCCGGGCATACAGAACTGCGTAGTTTAAAAATTTAAACACAGACTAGGCCTTGGGGTACATGGTTCTGGGATGAAAGTACAAAGCATCTTTATTAATATTATACATTTTTTCCCCTCTATCTGTCAGACTTCTGTTTGTAAAGTTTACATGATTCCTGTGTTTGACCAAAACCAGCACTACTGAAATAACTTGAGAAATGCTATCACTCTGGTTTCTGATCCAGGTAGGATTAGAAATTACTAGAATTGTTATGGAAAAGCCTGTTCTCATGAGATTTCCATCCAGATACATAGACCAAAGGGGTTTCTTGCTCTGTGAATTCCCAGAACACCTTTCAATGCTCTTTGATGTAAACTTTGTTTCCTACAGCTTAAAGAAAAGTCTCCCTTGCATTGTATCTATGCAAATTACAGCAAATAGATCAATATAAACTCACCTTTTAAGACCTGACCTTTTGTTTGAACTGTTAACACCTGAAAGATGGAGGTTTTTCAGTTCTTAAAGTGGAGTATTACAAGTTTGTTTTTGTGTTGTTTTGTTTTGTTTTTTAACTAGAAGAAGATTGTGTTATTATCTATCTTTTCAGGATCGTGCAATGAGCATAGGAAATACCATATTCTTTTAAGCCAACAGAAGCCAGAATGTACAGAGTTAAAGTCCTAACTCCATCCTTAGGGTACCTTGTTTTCTTTGCACAATTACCTGTGGTCTCAGTTTGTTAGATGATCTCAGCTTGGCATTTGCAGAGATACTGAGACAATCGATTTAGGGATGAAGTTTCCAACTTCAACGTGAAAGATCCCATGTGTTTGTGGATTCAGGTCAGACATTTAGTGTTCCCTGAAGTTAATTACTGTTTGTTTTTGCTTTGTATTGTCTTCTAAAAGGCAGTCCAGGGAAAGAGGGAGGCCTGGGAAAAACAAACCGGTTTACAGACTAAAATGGCTTCAAAAACAGCATTAGGACCACCTCCATGTCAAACAAAGCTTTGGCAGAAAGGTTATCTCTTTGTCCTCAAACCTTGCCACTTCCTGCAGAAGTCCTGCTTTTTTCTTTTCAGGCCAAGACTGCTATTACTTTAGTCTTGTCTCCCATATCAAGTTCAGCCTGCTTATGCAGGTGATGCAGCCCTACTTTGCCTCCACCTATGGTTGTTGTCTTTGATAGCAAATGCATAGTCCTGCTTATCCTTCCCTGAGCTAGGCCAGGCAACCCCCTTTTTGGTTTTGGGCCTCCTTTAAAAGTTGTGTCAGTCTGGCAAGTACTGAAAGGACACCACTATTATAATATGCACTTTGTATGCATTTTCACATCGCAGCATTGATTTGTAATGTTTTAATGTGGATATAATAAATGTTACCCAGATGTGTATCATAGGCTCAAATTACAAACTGTAATGACTCAAAATTTTGACTTTATACCTAGTACATAACTCTTCTTCTGAGTTTCATTAATACAGCGATGATCCTTGCAATACATTTGAATGTTCATAAATGATCGTATACACTATTGAGACACTCAAGATTGGCATGTCTCATCAGAACAAGCAGATGAAATACCTAGTGTAAGCCTGAGACATTGTGTTATCATGGTTTAATGGGTTCCTGAAGGTGAGCTGATTGGCAGTAAATGCTTATAATTAAGATATATAGTGAGCTGACAGCAATGAGCTAATGTCATTAGTTCCCATGAACAAGTGACAATTAGTTTGTAATTCACCTTTCTTTTGCCATAACTAAATCTACACAATGTCAGCAGTTACCATTGCTCTGATGATGCACAGCAACATCTTAAACTGTTGTGACTTGGCCATAAATCCATTTTTTTCCAGTTAATTTAGCCGCTACTACAAAGGTTTCATAACCTCTCTTTTCTATTCTTTCACAGAGATAAACAAAATAGATTTGAAGTGTGACTGCAGTTGCTAAAGTCTCTTACAATTCATATAATAATGGTCATCACAAAAAAACCCAACAAACCAACAAACATCCCTGGCTGAAATAAGTGAGAGTTCTACAGCTTTTCACAAAGAAAGATCTAAATCAAATGAATGTGAGTGTCTGAAAATGCTAAAAGAAACTGGCCAATTTCACTAAGTGGACTGGAGGAACTGCTTACTTATGTGAGCTCAGCCCATGATTAAAACGGTGAAGAAAGAATATCTCGAGATTTCAGTAAATCTTTTAGGAGCGAGTTGTGTATGCTGACTACAGTTATGGCAATAAACAGACTCTCTTCTGCCAAAGCAGTATAGCAAGTGAAAACTGATCTCAGACTTTATTCGAGGCAAAATTAGCTCTATGGCAAAGTGAGCTGAGCTACAAGCTGGTTTCTGTGCTGACAGCAAAGACTGAAGGAAAAAGCTGTGACAAGATGAATGTAGCAGAACGGGAACATGTAGTGACAGCAAACCACTCATGAGAAGACTGACTGACTGCATCTTAGAATAAGCTTTAAAAGGAAATGAGAAATATATTACTCTACAGGGCATTACAAGTAAAATGTCAGCAAGATGGGGGATCCACCCACACATCTTCCTTAAAAAAATAAAATAAATTGCCCGAAGTTGGTAGTGAATAGCAAGTATTTTACCAATATGCAAGGAAACAGGTTATCTGCTTGTGACTAAAGAGACAAACCACGTTGTGCCCATAATACTCTGCAAACTGAACAGTCTGGGGAGGGAGCAGGCATGTCTACCTCCCTTGTTGGGCCATGTCTGTTGAAGCCTGAAGCCATTTGCTCTCTGCATAAAGAGACTCTGCAAGCAGAATCTACAGAATTTCACACTACAAAGTATAATTTAATGCCTAAGGCAGGTATTTAAGAGTAGAAAACATGCAAATGTGCTCATTACTACTGACAATATGCCCGACGGTGACCTGGCAGTCACCTCACAGGGGAAAGCCAGTCTTTGCTACCGCCAGGAGCAGCCAGATCCTTGATGCCATCCAGTTGCCGTCTTTCAACTCTCTGGGTTTTTTTTCGCTTTTTTCCTGGGGGCATATATCGCTCATGTCGGTATTTTTCCTCTTGAAGCTTCTTCCTCAGACATTGCAAAGGAATGGAAGCCCTAAGTTGCCAGGTAGCTCTAGCTTTATATAGAGCTTTGCTTTACCAGTGTCATGCTATATTGATAACTGTAAACATATAAAATAGGCTTTATTAATATTTATTAATATTTAATACCAGCACGTATGTTTTTAATAAATACATAAATTGGTAATTACAGACTGATTAAATAGAATTGAAGAGAAGTAGACATCACATATTATTATCTCTACAAACATAATTGTAAACTGCTGATAGTGAACAACAAAATGCCTGATAATCATATTCTTAGGATCTAGAAACAGTTACTGTTTTACAATAGCAACATTCATGTGGTGTCTTACTGACAGCTGAGATGTGTCCCCCAGCAGTTTTATTAAATACAGAACCTTAATGATGGGTTAAATGTTATGACCTGCTCAAACTGGATATGAAAGAATAAACTTTCCTTCAGACTTATTTTCCTTTTTGACCCATAAAATGCACTGTGGTCTTGTATGTCAACTCTTTCAAGGGTTGAGGGATGTCTTTAACCAACGTTCTATGAGACTTTTCTAATCTTTCAATTATAAATTCACATCCTATCATTGCTGAATGTTACTTCTATTCAAAACACTCTGCTTCCAACAAGAGATTGCCACACAAGAAAATAATATTCAAATCTGTTTGATTAGTGGATAACTTCATTAAATAAAAAAAGCAATGAAGCAGTACATTGTTGTCAGCGAGTTATCTATGTGACATAATAATTCATTCATAAATACCTTTATTCTGTGGAGTTTATTAATAAACAATTATCACATTCTTGTGAGTCAAGTTGTCTAAAAGCAGAGGTGTTAAGACAGATTGTCTTGTAGCCTGGAGTTTGTAAGAATTTTCTTCCTGAGTAGGTAAGCTGTTCTGTATTGTTACTATTTTAGGATACCAGTCTTTTACTCCAAAGAAACACATCTCACCACTTTGATGTGATTAACTTCTGGAAACATTTATTGTAGGAATAGTGATTAAGTTTTGGGTCCAAGACAGGTATAAGTGTCCTCTAATCTATACTATTTTCCTTCAAGCTAAACTGTTCCCAAGTTCAATCATAGTATCCATTATCCCCTTCCTGAGCGTTGTTTATTCCCAAAGTCTTTCAGCTCTAAACTACACAAGTATTAGCACCACTTACTTAGTCCCTCTCTTTTAAATATTTTTCCAGTTTGGGGAATGTGAGTTTTTTTCACTACTGAAATTGTCACAAAGATCCATTCCCCAGCACGGACATAGCTTACAGTGAGATTACAATCTCTGCTATGAAAATCCTCAAATTAAACTTTCAAAATCTTGACCAAAACTTTTAATAGATTTTTATTGGGGTAATATTAGATAAGCTAAACATTTTTTCCTTCCCTGCAGTCTGAGTGGGTGAGGTGGAATATATTCTTTGGGTGTGTACAGGTGCACTGCTTACAATGGAGCCAGTCTTTGTGCCATAGTAAAAAGAAGGGATCTGTCTGTATTCTGATGGATTAAATCTGTTCTGACACCAGGATGAATGAAAACAGAATTTGGCCCTGTAACTGTTAACAGCTCAATGTATACAACTGTCACCTGAACCCCACTGGCAGAAACGTGCAAACTTCCACTGGCAGTCAAGGAGTTTGGATCTGATCGTTTACTCTCTGAGTTATTACATGTTCTCTACTCTCCAGCTCCTGGGCCCCAGTTTACATGTGGCAGCTCTTGACTTGTGGGTAGTGAGAGTCCCATTGTTTGCCGCCTCTCACACTCTTTTTCTCAACACGGTCGATTTCCCTAGCAGAATTCATTCCAGCTTTGTTCTGTAAATACTTGTTACTTTCCTTAGTCACTCTAGGCATTGAGCCAATGCATTCAGACTAAACAGAGGATATTAATTTTACTTTAGCATATATGTTTTGTACAAAAGCTGTGATGCATAAGTGTTTAGTTCCAAGAACTACAGTAAAACAGTTGTGTAAGCTCTCAGATTTGAACGTCAGTGATAACTTGCAGAAGGAATTAGAAGCAGTTAAGAGGAAGTCCTCTCAGATTTTCTTTTTCTATTGACTAAATACCATAAGAAAGTGGGCTGTGAAGTTTGACTCCTTCACTTGAAGAAGTGGGTAAGATCAAATTAACCTTGGGCTACTACCTTTTGATATTCCGCATGCCTGTGGTTTCCAGGTGTGGATTGCAGGAAGGTGTTGAATTCTGTCCAAGGAGTACTTGAGACATTTTGTGACAGAGAGTGGGAAGACACCCGCTGCTGGAATCTGAATGCTACCAAAGCATTTGTTTAAAAATACTTACAATATTGGGAAAAGTGAAATACATTTCTCGACTGGTAGAAATAGCCTTGTAACCAGCGCAGCCAACCAATCTATGTTACCTGAGAAAACTGTTTGTTAATGTTTGCTAGGAACTGTCAGCCCAATCAGTAGATACAATTTCCTGAATTAGGCTGTATGTTATGAACTCCTTTTCTTTGGGGGAGAATAACAGTGATTTTATTCAGGTACAACTTCAGTAACTGTAGCTCAACTAATACAGGTTTTCTTAAGGCAGAGAGCTTAACCATTTGACCACTATATTCTCTTGAATAATGGCATGAAAATACTTACCAGAGCCCTGGAAAAAAGGAGGTCTTGCACCTTGTGTTTGTGAAACTGATTGGATTTCCTTAATTGCTATGGGGTTTATTGTTGTGGCTCAACAGAAGCTGTTCATATGTTATCTCTAGCAAACATATGAGAAATGCAGTCCTAGGCACCCACAACTCCATGCCAATGTTATCAGCTGATTTACAGCACAAAGAAATAACAAAACTCAGCCCAAAAGGCATCACAGAAGTGAATGGGTTAACCACTTATGGAGCCAATGAGGCTGGCTGCTAGAGAAAAACCAACTTAATCCAGTTTAAAGTTTTTTTTATCTAAACTAAAACTTTTAAAAGAGGATTTACTTCCTTGAAGATGAAATAGTCATGTCCAAGAAGTGACTCTGTATGCCTGCAAAGACACATCTGTTGTTACATTTTGGGAACTGTTCTGGCTTAACTGACCATCTGTACAGGAAATAAGTGTGGGGATCTTCCTTGAGAAAATTTGTGCCATGTGTAAGACTGATTAATAATGAGAAAAAGACTAAAGTTGTTCAGACCCAGGCTTTCACCACTGATTCAATGTTCAGGGAGGCTGGCCTGCTGGGATTTGGGTGAGACTGGACTTGGGGGGTTAGAGAGAAAAAGCAATGAGCACATCCAGTTGTTTGAGTGTGTTTTATAGAAGGACAAAGGAGAGAGCGACATTTTCTCCAAGGAGGTACAGCTGGCATGAACCAAGGAACCAAACTGTCCCTGAAGACTTGCCAGAGCAAGGCAGGTTTCCCCTCACCAGACACATGAAGCTCCACTGCTTAGCAGCAGCATGCATGGTCCCCATCCACCTGGAAACATTGATGCTGCTGGCAGGGACTCTGAGGCTTGGCATCAGGAACTAAAGTGACGCCTCCTAAAAGTGTAGGCACAACCCTTTGGGGACAAGGTATAGAGACTCATGAGTTAACTACCTAGATTTTCCAGTCATAAAATCAGATGGATATTTAAATGCTAAATATAAGAAACACAGAAGACATGATGAGCTGGAGTGGGAAGGCACCTTTGTCTTTGCCCTTTTCCACCCAACCCAATGGTCTTGCCCTCTTCACAACCTCTCCCCCCTCCAAGACCCCTGCTCCTTCCCTCTCAATGCAGGCTCTCATTGCCTGCCTTGCCACCCAGCCATGTCTCTTTTACCAGTCTTCTCCTATCCCTTCACCCCCAGTTTGTTGCTCATCTCCACCCATATCCAATGATCTCATGAGCCCAGGACCACGTAGGCATGTTCCACTAGTTACAGGAACTGCTTCATTAGTTCATGTCTGAACATTTTGCCCTCTCTGAAGGCATAATGCCATGTGAGTCAATTTTGCGGAAATAAGTCTTACATATCAAGTCTTTGCTTTGCTCGCTTGGTGAGGGATTGGTGGGTTTATTAAAAATATATGATTAGAACATGGAGAATCTTGCTTGTCTGCGGATAATGATGTAATGTATGCAGCTGTGTGGCTTAGTCCAGGGCAAAGCTAAGGGTTTTATGCTGTTACACTGTTATGGGCAGTACAACCCATATTCTGGAAATGGAAAACCAGAGTGAAATGAGGGTTTTTACCCATTTCAGTCTGACACAACTGATCTTTGTGCTCCCATGCAGATAGAGACAGGGTTCATGGGCCTGCTGTGGCCTCTTTTCAACTCTGTCTTTACAACAAACCTTTGAACATTTTGGTCTTTTGGTGAGCTTCCCTTAATCTATTGGGTGGGAGAAGGGTTATAGAGTTCAGCCACCAATTGTGAACTTGTGCTAATGAGCCCACAGGATGACACACATTACATCTGCAGTCTTTCCTCGTGGGCTCCCTGTTTCAGTAAACTTAAAGAACTCAATGAATTCAATGAACTGAATATCTTTCCCATCATGGTACATTCCCATCTGTTTTTGTGGAAGCAACCTGGAAAGTACATCTATTTCCCCATAGCTTCAGTAAATAACTAGTCTTATATTCACCAATATTTCTTTGCACCACTTCCCTTCAGTGCCTTTGTGTGAGCAGCTTGATGAATCAGCCTTTTCCTACCTCAGGTTTCCCTCCCTGCTATTAACATGTCATGTAGTAGACCATGGCTCACCCCATCAAGGTAAATCTCGGTAGCACAATGGTACAACTCCAGTGGTTGCCACTGTGTTAGCACATTAACCTTTTTCTAAGTTAGGGCACTGCATTTAAGGTGTCTGTCTCACTGCTACATTGCTGCAAAACCTGTGCTTTGCCAAATAACAATAACAGCATTGTTACACTGCAGTGACAGAGATGAAGAAAGAGAACTACATTTCGAGCTCCTCTTAGTAGCTACAAAAGCATTTACAAAGCTGAGTGACCAAGATTTCTTTCTGATATACTCTATTAATCAGAATGGTGGTTTTTAGGACAGACTCCTGCGTCTATACAGTGTCCTGCTGGAGTATGTGAGACTCTCAGATCAGGATCTTGTGTGCAACCAGCCTAGGTGTTGTGCAAATGTCATGAGGGAATGCCAGGCATTGCTAAGGTTGTCCAAAAATGTGCACATGTCACCTAAGCATACACTGGATGTGATTGACAAAGCAAAGGGTTGCTGGAGGGGAAGGAACAACCAAAGATACCACATCTCTTTGTAGAAGGACTTGGAGGTTGTGGATAAGGATTTCAGACCTCAGGTGTGGGCTACTGGGCAGTAATAAGATGATAATGCCCAGGAAGGCTTTTGTGAGAGCCAAATGCCTATAAAGATCAGTTCAGCTCACTACAGTGGTAGGAAAGTTAAAGGTGTATGAATGCTTCCACAAAGAACACCCTGATGGTAGTTGGGTAGGTGGAAGTTAATGCAATATATATTGAGATGGGCCTTAATTTGGATGGTTCTTTCACCAAAACGATGTTTTTTTTCAGCCAAAATAGGAATATGTGCATTTTTTAGGAATGTCATTTGAAAAGAAGAAAGGATATAGAAAAATACAAAAGCACCTGTTATCAGCACTGACATTTGTGACCATTTCCCTTAGTTAAATTCAATTTTCTGACACGCTGATTTGATACAAGTGCTTTGAACAGCCTTCATTCTTATTCCTTGAGCAAATATGAAGGAATATCAGTCCTAATTTGTGTTCAGCTCCCTTACGTTTCTCAGTTGTGTCAAAATGCAGTAGTCGTAGAACACCTGGCAATATTTAGTGACCTGCAGTACTTATGCTCAGCTTTTGTCAGAGGAACTGGTTTTCTTACTCAGTCCCAGCTAGGCCTGTAACTAACATGTCAATGTTTCTTTTCCTACTGCCATCACACTGATGTTGCCCCAAATATTCTGTAAACATAAGTGGAGGTATGATACCTTGGAATAGTTCTGGGAAAACTTATGCCATTTGGTTTGTTTATTGCCTGACAGCATTGGCACAAGTCTGCAATAATAGTTGTTCTGAGCAAAGATAATGCATTAATATACAGCAAGAGTGTTGTGAACTCAGCTAAGTCTTTCTCACGTCAGCTTCAAAGCTCTTTGCATTGATGGAAATGTGATTGGTCAACAAATACAATAATTATTTTACATGAGTTAATTGTTACAACTACCTTTTTCCTTTGAGGGAGGGAAAGGTGAAGGTAAAAATTCTTTAAGGACTTGTGGCACAACACAAGATGTATTGAGTCCCATGTTGACCTTGCATAAACAAAGGCAGCAAAAGAAACAGATACAAATAACTACATGGGTACATCATGCTCATTATTACCCCACGTGCCACTTTTATCATAACAGTTTCCAGACTCCAAATAAATCCCATGGCAGTTTAGGGCAGAAGAAAGTGCATCACGAGATATGAGAAGTCAAACTGCAAAAGGAAGTAACTTCTGTTCTTCTATAGTATGGACATTGCTGTGCATAGAGTAGGACAAGGGCATTTAAAACATATTGGAAAAAATGAAAGTATGGATTTCCTTAACAAATAGTTTCCAGAGACAAGAGGCTAAATGTGTCTGTGGTGCTGGGAATGGTGGGAAAGGTAGAAGTGCTTGGGAAGATTTCTCCATAATGTGACTTGTAACAGACAGCAGGGTGCTTCACGCTGATGAGGCATTGCATTGGGCTGTGTCAGCTCATTATTAATGCATCAAGATGCATTATTAATGCATCACTGCTGACTGCAGTCAGCAGCGAAAGTGACGCAAAAGCCTGACTCATCTGATAAAAATGTCAAGACTTTCCAGAAAGGATGAATGCTTTAAATTACATATTTTTTCAGAAAAAAAGCAAAGGAAGTGAGCAGCTAAAGAATCTGCAAATGGATAGAGGATATTTCTCTGACTTTTGTTATGTTATATGGCAGCTTTTCTGCAAGTTACATTTCACAGACAGCAAGGCTTTTCTACGGGGAGCAAAAATTCAATTCTCATTTTACAGACACTGGGCCATCTTCGAGACTCTTCTGTGATCACAGGTATGATTTTGACTCTAAAACAATCCTGATTGATAGGCATACCCTTCACTAAGCACTGAGATAAAGAAGTAAGAGCATTGGCAGGAGGCTACACTCTTAAAACTGCTATGGTACTTCTCTGCCAGCAACAGGCCAATGTGAGAGAGCTTGACTCTCATCCGTTGTTTACTCTGTATGTAATTTCTGGATTTCAAGTTTCTGGTGGCCTTTGTTCAGATTCTTAAACACAGAATTACTGTAAAATAAAGAAGGGGCCAAACTTGGACTTGGAAGGAGAATCTCTGGCACTGTTTGAAACATATACAAAAGTATGAGGTTTGGCTAACCTTGCAGAGATGCTGTTGCACAATCGTGTATGTCAGAGATTAACAATTAGACCTCATGTAGATCCTGCTGTCTTGGTGGTCTTGAGAAAAAAACATAGGTTTTTAAGTCATGGTAGTTTTAATGCCAACAAATAGGTGTCTGGTTATTCAGATAATGCTACTGCAACTCTATTTCAACTTGAGCAAATGCTGGCAGGCACAGTCAAGTTTCTCACAGACCCTGACTACGTCTATCAACTGTGCAGTCAGAATATCACAATCACAATCCAACAAGTAATTCCTTGTGCCCTTTCTACTTCAGCATGGAACAACTTAAAACACCCCTGTCATGTAGAGGAGTGTTTGTTACTTACACTTCACACAAAAGTAGCTGCAGCACCATAGATTAAAGTCAAAGTCTTCAATAATGGTTAGTTATCTACATGATTCAAAGATTAAGCATAAATAGTTTTTTATCAAGGTCACACGAAAGCCTCTGGTAGACTGGAGAACTGAACCCTGGTACACTAAGCCCTTGCCTGCTAGATGAAACCGCTCTTTCCATTAATTTCCCTGGTCGTCTCAGTAGACTACATACTTTAGTAGCTCTCCTCCCATTCTTTCATGGATAAGTGAGGCAATGTTGACTACTATTTAGAAGTAATTAACACAAAAAGTATCTTATTGAGGAAATCCCTGAATGTAAAGACTTTTAAACCTCTCCCAACTGTTTTTACATGATTTTTCAATAAAAGTTATTGAAGCTGCAGTAAATGGAATGCACGTCTGACAGAACAACCTCAATATCCTCACTGCTACATAAAAAAGATGTCATAACAGGAATGGAAACTATTTAATTTCTTGTTGATGCAAGTCTATGAGAACATTTTCTGTTTCAGAGTAGGCAGACTATCGTGGGCACCAAAGCACTCAGATAAGAAACACAAGCCTCTCCAAAGGGAGATTCACCTTTGATATGTCTGAAATGCCACCGGGAAACACCGGTTCCTTTTCTTTATACAAGTCTCAAATTCCTAATTGTAATTGTCAAAGGGTGAATGGGATGAAATCTCTACTTAAAGCTGCACTTTATTTATTTCTTTTTTTAATGTGACTGAATATAATGTAAATTTTGCCCCTGATGTGTATGAGAATAGTATTTTCTGTCACACATAGGTAAACCATGTGTTATGCTTAACTTGGTTAAGATTGTGGGGAATCAAGTAGTACAGACATGTGGGATGCAGAAGCCCCAAGTCTCCTTTTAAGAAAAGTAATTTTAGTCCACCAAGTACCTGCATTTCACATATATTTGATGGCCTTGCATGCTCAATGCTGACTATGATACTATTTTGCAATCAGAATTGCAAAAAGTTATTAGAAGGCTCGTACTTATTTAGACACTAATACATGCCTAAAAAGTAAGGTGGAAAAAATTTAAGTGCTATAATTTGACAAAAATATTTAGAGCAAAATATTAAAAAAATAGATAGAAATGTCACAACACAGAGAATAAGCCAGAGGTAATTATCACTCCACAGACCTTGCTTAAATAGAAGCTGTTTGACAGATTGGTAATCAATGACAATAAAGGCAGTGTTACAAACAGAAATCAGAAGTGTGAGAAAAGGAAGAGAGATGCAGTGAAGCCTCAATAGAGGAATGATTGTATTAGCGTGGATTAGTGTCCACTCGGAACAGATTTATGGGATGAAAAAATTGATGTTGAGGATCTGACACTCACATCGATTGTGTTTTGGAGAGCTATTTGACATTAGCTTTTGTATGCCCCTGTAGTACCTGTGGTGGTCAGAGAAGATCATTCCACGATGGCGTCTTCCAGTCCAACCCCAGCTGAGTGGAATTTGGATCACTCCATCTGAGGTTTCTGCACAACAGGAACCAAAGTGCAGTATGAGGAAATTATGGGATTTGCTTCAAATGTATAAATCTGTTACAACACGAAATGCCAATGTATATACACCATGTGACATGCAGACCTGCAATATAGAATGATCATCTCAGCAGTCTGACACCAGCTTTATGAGGAAAGGATAGCAGGACAAGTCTGTTCTATTTCAGAGATATCCATCAATGGTAAAGCTGTACTCTTGCTAAACCGTTACCACAGAGAGCACTTATACAAGTGTACTTAGAAAATCTCCAGCAGATCTTCACTAATACCAGATCCATTACTGAATATACAGGCACTGATTTTGCTCAGACCATGCAATTGTCTTGGGAATTTGCAAATGAAAACATCAGATGGGGATAAAAATGGGAACATTTTATTTGGAATCATATTATTTTAGGACCCCTTCCCCAAGGTGAAACACAACATGATAGGTGAAACAGAGTTGCCCTTGGGATCCTTGGGATCCATTTACTCTGGTGAGAACACCTCTTAAAAAAAAGTCTCAAACTAACATTTTGGTTTAAACCTTCAATGTTTAATTCTCACTGTGACCTCTAATGCTGAAATACAGCTGGGACATGAGAACCACAGCACTGCTGTCAGTACTACATGAGCTGTTACGCAGATGGGAACAGAGGTTGCTCAAACTCTGCCAACAAATAAAGCACAAGACTTGTCCTCATGTGTGCCAGCATTTACTTCCCACAGCACAGAATCCTCGTGAGTATGCTAGGAAGGAACCCTGAGGGGTTATCATGTCCACACACCTCACTTTCTTTCCCACCCCAAGCTTGATATTTTCTTGCTTTGCCCACCTCAGCTGTGCTGCAGGCACCAGGCTAGGTTGGGTTGCGCAATCTCTGCCATGGGGAAACAGGATGCAGCTCCATGCTAATTTAAGCCTGCCTCCTGGTCCTGAGGATGAAGGATCACTCATTTTGTACGCAGCTGAGAAGTCCTTCCAATCTGCACTTTCAGCCTGAAGCTGAGGTGGTTGTACCGATTAGGTCTCCTCACCAAGGACTAATTGACTGTGAAGTTTGCTAACATGGTGAATTCAGTTCCCAGGGGTGACTGGTAAGGTTTCCCTTGAAGGTGTGCTGCAGGATGGAAGAGAGGAATACTTGCAAAGATTGGAGATGGGAGCAGGAGGTGGGAGCTGAATGAGAGAGTCTCCTGTGCATTCCTGTGATTTAATCTGAGCATCCTTTTATTAAATCTTCCCCTGACCTTGGTGCTATGCTTCCACTGCTTTCCAAAAAGCTGTGACAATAAGAAATTTTAGATGGATATTCACATTAGATAGCTCAAATACCTTCAGAAGATGTTTGTATTTTATTTCAGAATACTTTCAGTTGTGAAGATTAGGAGTGCAAAACATTTGTACCAGAGCATTAGCATAGTCTGTTGTTGAAAGTCATACTTTTAGACAGAGGAACAAAGGCGGTCAGATGTCTGATGATACACATTTGATGAAAGCTGATGGGACTTAGCCACCCAGATTGCTTAGGTGGTTTTGTAGACTCCATTTGTGGCATCTCCATATTCAGGCCCCTAACTGCCTCTGTACAGCCAGCCCACACTGGCTGGCAGTCTGTGAACCAATATCATTGACGTTTATTGAGTGGAAGCCTTTGAATATTTTGTTTGTGTAGAGTTTATTTGAGCAATACAAATTCCTGCTTGGCAGGCGGTTCGAGTTGCCTCCAAAGGGGCTTGTCTGCATTTGATACTTTTGCCACTTTAACTACAGTGGTATAATTGAAACAGCAACACAGAAAATACTCAAGGGAATGGGCAATTATACTGGTAGCAAATTGTTTATGCTGGCCTAGAATATTACAGAACAAAATTAACTGTACCAAATAATGCAGTTTTCTACTGATATATTAGTTTAAGCAATTTTATTATCCATGTAGATTCGCTGGTCTCAAGTCCTCTTTGTAACTGATTTAGGCATGTTGACACAATATAAATGCTATCATATTTAATACAGTTCCAAAGTGAATGATATTTCCCCTTCCTCTCCCATGGCTGGCAGATCTAAACTGTGTTGATACCTGCATGGATTAGTGATCATTTTTAATAGATCCCTTTGACTCTACAGACAGAGCAATGCTGTGAACTCATTGTGGTGTAAATGAAGGCAGAGTGTGGCCATTCCTTCTTATCTCAGTTGCTTTGATGGCACAAGGAAGATAAAGACCATACTGTTGCTTTTGATGATTCCATGTGAGGAAAGCAAGGAATTAGCACTGCATTACCCAAACCGTCCTGTGAACTACTTTGAACACGTCTTTAAGTTGCTTTGATTTTATTTTTGTTTCTTTTCTTCTTCTTTTACCTTAGACCAGTCAAATGTCTGGAAAAGCTAGAAGATTTCAAAGCAAAAATGGAAAGCAGAACAGAAGATTATGGCTGCCTGGATTTCTGATGTGTGGTAAATGAACCTGTCTCTGTGCTACCGTCACCTCCTGAAGACCTGATGTCTTGCCAAGAGGTTGGAGGAGACAAGTGATCAGCAAGAGGAGGGACAACAGTGGCACACATAGGCTAATGGAGAAGATCAGACTACAGATGCAGGGCCACACTTCTGTCCTAGGCTGTTTGGGCAGTGTATTGGGCTGGGTACAAAATGAAGCCCTTGGGTTCACCTTGTGGCTGGTTCAGTAGCTCCCAGCACCTCAGTCGACCAGGCCTCAGAAAATCCCTCTACAGGCATTTCATTCTTCCAATGTGCACTCCAGAGAGCCAGATTCAGTGGAGCCAGGGCTAATGTCACTGGGAATTCTGCTAGGCAGTGTCTCATAGGGTTTATGCCTTGCCCTTCTCCTCCAGGCAATATCTAAATCTGTTTAAAAGTTCAGTCTTGCCTTCTCCTTGATGCCTAGATCCTTTCTTCAAAAGGGCTATTTGCTCCTAAACCACTTACTGTCTTCACTGGTGCTCATCCATCACCCCTTGCTATGCTGAAGACTCCACATGTCTGTTTACAAAATGTTCAAACAAAAAGGAATTTGGGAGCTGGCCTGAAATCTCTCCTGTGTGCTTTTAGCCAGAAGACCTGCACTTCTGTCTGTAGATTGCAAAATGTTTTATAGCTCCCTTTCCCCTTTTTTCCCCACTTCCATTCATTCTTTCCCCAACTCTTTGCTCTTTCCCCTTAGATAACTATGGTCACATACCAGATTAAACCTAAAATGGCAAGTTTGGGGGTTTTCTTGACTTTATCTTTTGTGAAACACAGAAGTGCACTGAGCAATAAATTCTCATTAAATTTTGCCCTGCCCATGCCATGGGATGCTTTTCATTCCACCCGATGTATTTTACCTGCCAAGCCTGTAGCTGAGGTGCTACATGATTGCAAAGAAAGTAAAAGCTGTATGACTTGTTAAGGTATTTAATGGGAGAGGAGGAAATGCTTCTGAATGATTTCAACACAGAATATTTAAATCCTTTTGTAATGAAGGGAAAGTCTGAAAAGCAACAATCTCCCAAACTGAGTTTGATACTGGGCTATGGTCAGACTGAGACTTGCATGAGATATCACCACAGAAGGATTAGCTTGGAATTGGATTTGACAATATGTGCAAAGTTGTGCAGGTAAAAGGTGAATCTGCAAATTAGCAAAAGGTGAATCTGTTCTCCAGTAGTATCCAAAAGGGGGCTAAGGCTTGCTGCTTATGGAGCACCCAGAAGGTGTTCTGCCTCTGACAGTTTGGACAAAGCTATAATGTCACATAAACTTTAATCAAGAGCTTTTATTTTTTTTTTTAAACTGCAGGGGATATTAACATTCCTAGAGTATGTTACTATTACATTACCCCACAAAAGCTTTTATTGCTATGAAATATTAAGGCTCCCCCCTCCTAGACTGCATAATTTATGTTGCCTCTTTCTAATACTGAAAGAGGGAAACTCCTTGTGCACACCTTACTCAAAACAAATAGTGGTTTCTTGTTACTCTCTCCATTACTCTCACCTCAGTGATCAGTTTGCATGAGGGTAGCATGGTATAGGTAACTGCAGCAACCAAATTCATTCTCAAATGTACACAGTGGCAAATCATCATCAGAGCAAGATGTGGAGTCTGCCTCTTCAGATAGCATGGGTTTATGACTCAAAATAAGTGGAGCTTTGTGGGTGGCCTGGACCCAGAGCTGTGTGCTGCTGTACAGAGGAGTCAGAGACAAAGTCTGCCCTCACTACTCCATCAGCAAGCAAAATAATCTGTGGACGTCAAGGAACCTTGTTCACTTAGACAGGCAAGAGCAGAGGATCTAACTCTCTGCTGGGATTTGCTCCTCAGCTGAGATTCAGCCCTGTATGGAGCCTGGAGAAAGGCCAACTCCTCTGCAGTCCTGGTACTGAGCAAGTGCAGAGCTCTTCCTGCCACCATGACTGTCTCTTCATGATCAGTTCCTGTCTATCTCTCCACTTAAATCCTCCTCCTGCTCCCTGATTCCCCTTCTCATCCGCTCCCCAGCCTCTCTCCTGTTGTCCTCCTCTCTCCTTTCCCCACAATGCCTGGCTCTTCCTGCTGGCCTGTTCCCCATCTCCACAGTGACTGACGTCCTCGGGACCCAGTGGAGACGGACAGCCACTGTTTGATATTTCTGTTGCCACATAACCACATTTCCATACTCTAAGGAAGCTTGCCAAAGTCCTGTTCCTCCCATAGCAAATTGAGAGCTATCACCAGCTGGTAACAGCTTGCAGACACAACTTGCTGACTGGGAAATATTCCTGACAGCAGCAAGAAAGCTCAGATTATCAATCCTTGATATGAAAACTTTAAATCAAATCCGTTCCAGCATCTGGTTACTGATCAAAGCAAATCCTTTTCCGAAAAGATAAAAAAAAAAAAAAAAAGAAAAAGAAAAAGAAAAGACGTAATTATTTCCTGATAGGCTTAATAACCTGGAATTAAGAAGAGTGTTTATATCAATTCAGGAGACTGACTCATGACCACCACTGGAGTGTGAAACGTTCAAGGTTTGTGAATAACTTCCTAGCCTGCTGCTGGCTTGTTGGGGCTTTTTTTTGGTGTGTTTTTTGTTTGTTTGTTTGTTTGTTTTTGTTTTGTTTGTTTGTTTGTTTTTTAATTCATGATGACACATTGATAAGAAGGTTGGGTTGTTTCTGACCAGCTCTCTGGGAAGGAACTAGGGAAGTGGTTGAGGACCAAGAGTCAATAAGATAACAAATGAGAAAATCTTTTTGGGCATCATATGGTTATCTTATGATCACATTTAGGAACCCCTGCCATGGACTGGAGTCCTGTTTTGCTCAGTATTTATATTTGCAGGTACAAGCAGGTACATACTATAGAGTTTGCAAGCTGCATGTAGTGCAGAGGCTGCAGGTAAAGTAGAACTTCAGCCAGTGTTAGCAGATCTGTTTCTCATGTCTTTGAGAAGTTGGAACCCAGTAGAAAATTTCTCTGACAAATGCTGGAGGGGCAACATGGTGGGAGGCAAGGGATCCAGGAGATTTCTGGCGAATGTCAGGAATAATTTCTTTATGCAGGTACTGCATGGGACAGCCAGGGGTGATGCACATTTTGGGTTGCAATTCACTGACAAGGAGGAACTGGCTGGTGATGAGATAATTAGTGGTAGCATTGGCTGTATTGATCATGATGTGGATTGTGAAGGTCCTGCAGTGAGTGAAGAAAGCCAGTAACAGGATAAAGACTCTGGACTTCAGTTAATCAGACTTTGGCCCATCAAGATACGTTGCATACAATTTTTCCACCTTCTCCCCCAAGAAATGACAAACAGGAGTGATTTCAAGGAGGGCCACTAAGCTGGTCAGAGGCTAGAGTTCTTGCTCTGTGAGGAGGACTGGAGGACCAAGATTTGTTCACCCTAGGAAAGACACAGCATTGGGGTCACTTGAGAGCAGCCTGCCAGCACTGCTGAGGAGGTCTTCAAGAGGGAGTCAGGCTCTTGATGTCAGTGCACAGCTGGAGCAGACGCTTGGATTAGAAACCTCTTGACATACTTTCTAACAGTAATTATTCTAATAATTCTGTGAAAACACACGAGCATTCTCAAATGACCTTTTCTAAAGCAATATAGATCCAAACCTCAGATCTCTTCTGCAGAACCTCATAATATACTACATCTCCTTCCCATTAACAGGATTTTCAACTTTGGTGTCCTGTCCATATCCTCTCAATTTCTCCTGCTTTTGCAGAGTCCTTTTCCTTCTGAACACTGCTTGCATCAAGCCTTTTTTATTCATGTCTACTTCTTAGGAATGTTTTCTGTATCTTCCTGAAGCTTTCTTCCTCCCCATCACCACAGTTTACCTGGTGTCTTTTTGCTGTCTAGCCACACAACTTATGTCAAAATTCATTTACAGAATAGTACCTTCCTTTCTCAGCATTCTTGACCTCATCATGTATTTTTCTTGTAGTTCTTTATCAGCATCCTACTTTCACCCTAGCAAAATCAAATTACTGTTACCTGTTTGGCTGCACATAATTCCATAATTCCAGTTCTTGCTGTTCTGTGTCTTTACAACTATGTAATCTTATTTTCTTATGGAAGTCACTTTGAAATCTGCTGTTCTGAAGCCTTCCAAGAATATTATTGAAGCAAATACCCATTTTCTGTCTTGTGTTTCCATTATTTATACACGTATCATTCATTTGTTCCTCATGGCCTGTAAATACCTTTCTGAAAGGAAAAGGAGCTTCAGTCTTAGTAGGAAGGTCAATGTAACAGCTGCTGCATAGTGTAGCCTGTAGGACATTCCCTGCAGTGAGTAGTGCTGGTGTCTTAAGTTCTCTCAGTAAATCTGTGCCTGGACAGTGACCGTGCTTTCCCAAGTGCTGTTCAAGTCAAGAGCACATAAAAACCACTGGACAGACCTGAATAACAGTTGTTGGAAACAGCTACAGAAATTATTGAATGTTACCTATATTTACATCTGACTCTAGTCAGGAAAGAGAAACAATATTCTACTTCTTCATGAAAAAGTATTTAAATGTGGTTTTTGTGTAGAAGCTTACTGTCTGTAGCGGTCAACTTAAAAATGACCCATCAATAGTTTTTTCCTGAATCCTGATATATATACATATCAGTGGTTATGTGTGTGTATACAGTCATTGTCAAAAGTGTTAGTTGTTCTACAGATGTCAAATGTATTTGCCTCCTTTAACATAGATGCCTGACATTGGTAGTGTTCAATATCTGCAAATTAACATCTTTACCCCACCTCAGAGCTTTTACATTTCTAACTTAAACCAATACAGCTCCTGGAAGGTAGAAAGTTGGATGAGTTATGCTAATGCACATTCAAAAAACTATCCATTCATGACAATTGAGTACTGTCTTAACCTGTAAAACATTGTAGTTGTTTGTGAAACAAAATCTTTTCTTGTACTATATTATTGGCATGATGACACTTGAGAGATACTTGTGAAGATGGTTTGGAACAACAATGTGTGTTGTAGCATTGCTTCTGCTGAGACCCAAACCACCTAGAACAGGCAAGATAACTAAGTTTGGAAAGTCACAACTGTTTGTACATGGGCTCATACAGTGACCAAGAAAACTAATAGGAAGACACTGACTCCAACAGGGTTCAGATGATGCCTTTAATCCTAGCAATAAGTGTGGTGTCAGCAGCATTTGTAATGTTTACGCCTTAAATAGGTGTAGCACAGCGAGAAGCTCCGGCATAGGGAGCTATATTTGAGAGGTTCTTACCCCACTCCACCTCAGTGCCTTCACCTAATCTGATGAATAATGACTGGCAGGGTGCATTTTCTGACACTTTTCATCTGAATTCAAGCCTTGCTCTAAATGCATTTAGCACAGAGCAAATCAGGAGGAGTGCGTTCATCTCAAATGACCAACCACAACAAACTCATACCAACAGCTACAGCAGAAAACCCAAGAAATTTTCATATAGTAGCATTCAAAGGGACCTCTAGAGGTCTCTGATCCCACCTGCCATTCAGGGCAGGTCAAGTTACAGGAAGGCAATGTCCACTCAAGTTTCCAATATATATATGGATTGAGAGTCCTCTCCCTCTCTGCATCTCTGCTTCAAATTTGACCACTTTTGTTGTGAAGGCCTTTTTCCCAGTATATTACTCCTATGTTGTAATTTGTGTCTGTTGCTTCTTATCCTATCCTTGTGCATCTCTGAGAGGAGTCTCATTTTCTCTTCTTTAGATCCTCCTATTAGACAGTTGCAGAGAGTGGTAAGGTCTTCCTTGAGGCATCTCTTCTTCAGGCTGAATAAACCCAGCTTTCTCAACATCATTTTGTATATTGGGAACTCCAGAACATTTACCATCCTGGTGGTCTCTGTTGCACTCACTTCAGCCTCTCAGTGCCTTTCCATGGCTGTAACACGTTAGGGAAAAAAGAAAACACTTCTTTCGTCTTATCTGATTGTTTCTTTCCTGCCCATATTAAGATATATCAAGGGATATATTAATAGTATGTTAAGGAATGAATGTCAGACTTCATTGCTTTCAGGCTGGAGTAATCTCATGTTTAGTGAGATGGTCTGTCAATCTCCACAAAGTGTTTCCTGTCCCTCTTGCCCTCTTAGCCACCTGATATTTCCTCTCCCTCCTGCAGATATGCCCTTGGAGATGGTCCTGTGATTACTCTCAACTCTTTAGAATAAGCTGCAAAATAGTAATTTAAATTGTTAATGAATTAACTGACTAATCATTGACCATTATGAAGTTGAAGTTATTAAGCTGTACCCCTGCCTTGGGTGTTATTTTGATGGACAAGGCTGAAGGACCTCAGAAGAAGCAGATCGATTTCCCCAGTGACGAATGCAGTGGCCACAGGTCCATTCCTCCCAAGAAAGGCAGTGCAAAAGTTGAATGTGTAAGTTAGGCAGACTCAATAAAATACACTTGCTGTTCATTATCTGCTACACTCCAAGCAGAAGAGAGCTTGGGTTAGGTATCTGCCACAGGATCCCAGAGGAAGGGCTGTGGGCTACATGTGGGAATTTCAACATAGAAAATTTTCAATTAAGCGATAGTCTGCTTCTTATCTGCCTTCAGATAAGAGAGCAGCACAGTGGAAAATCTTGCATACAACAGATTCTCAGTCCTGATGTTTCTTTATTAAGTCAGACCACTAACAACTGATGTTTAGCCAATGAATCAAAGCAGTTGCCTGCTCAAGGTATTGGAGGAACTCAAGTTACAAATAAGTAAAAACCAGAGTTTTTTCTCAATCGTTAGGGGAGGAAAAAAAGACCTAAATTTACCAGGTAGCTCATTTATAATGAACAATTTGATTAGCTCCACATCTGGGTTTTCTGGATTTTTTCAGAGTAAGACAGCTGGCTTGTGTTGAAAGTGTGTTTTAATACAGAATTCTGTATTAATATTAGGTTGCTTTTAGGTGTTGTACATTAATACTTCAAAAATGCATTGCTGGCAGGCAGTATGAGCATGGCCTAGTTTTTTTAATGTTAAAGATCACATTTCCAAATATTTTTTAAAAGCCTGCATTACCACAGTTTCTGTTGGGCAAAAAGAAAGGAGGGGGGAATTAAATAAATAAAGCCACCTGGCAATCTCCATTGTTGGTGTAGAAGATATACTGTTTGTACATCAATGTCTTTGGTAAGTCATTCAAAAGCAGTTAAACTGAGAGAGAGGTGTGGGGGCTTTTTCAGAATTTGATAAGTAAAATTGTAACAAAGATCAGTATTTTTTAATAAAAATTTCAACAGTGAAAGCTCCTGACAAAAAGCCAAAACAAGCCAGACTCTACATGCCTAGAGACTGGAGGAAACAGAATGGGGAATAAATAAACCAAACCTCACTCTTCACATCTTTTAAAGAGATTTGAAGTGGCTACTTTAAAAATAATATGAAGTATGGAATAGAAATATGCATATCCTTTTATTTGCCAAATATGGTCTAAGA
>VZTM01038486.1:17638-98096 GCA_013400555.1 Jacana jacana | reverse complement strand
CTAATCCTTCCAGTCCTCCTTGTGAAGCTGTAGAAAACTGTGGAGCACTGACAGTGGCAGGAGTCTACAGAAATTGTATAGGGTTCAATGAAAATTTCTCTAACATCCTTACATGTGATTTCTTTTTTTCCCATGTAGATTTTTAACCTATTTTGGAAGAACAGGATATACTCCCATATATTATAGTACTTTTTTGTTTGATTATTCTACAGATATGAAAAAAATACAGAGTATATCTTCGCAATTGATGCTAAAGACCCCCAGAATTTTCATGTAATTAAAGACTTTATCATCTGAGGTTTGTTTCTAGAGACCATCCAATGTCTAAGCCAATAGGACAAGACAGTGCATGAAAGACCTCACAAGAGCCGGTCAGTTCTAGACAGGACATTCTTAATGGAATGTTGTCATCGGATGTTGCTCTGTCAAAGTAAAATATTTTCTTAAAGTTATTGAGTTAGAATGGAGTTTATGCCTAGAAGAAGGTTTCTAAACACTAGTCAGCTGTATGCAGAAAAAAGTCTAGACTGGATATTTTAAATAATGTTTTAAATCCTGAACCAGCTATATCAACATAATTCCACTCCACGGAACTACTGAGAGTCTTAGTTTTCCTTCTAATCTAGAACAACAAGTTTTTAACCCTGAAAGGTGCTGTAAAACAGAATTGTCACTCTATATAGCAGGATTGTCCTTGCATGCTTACTCCTTGACCTGCTGTCAAATGCAAAATCAAACACCTGTGGCAGATACATAAGCCTATGTGTGTGCCACTGTTGATCCATCTGCAATATATTACATCCTAATTTATGACTATGGGTGGTTTTCAAAGGGGATTCATTAGACAGATAGAGTCCATTGCACAGTTAAGAAACTGTTTTTCTTCCCACCGTTCTAATTTTCTCTTCTTCTCAGGTTTCTGTTTCCTTTCATGCTATGGCAGGGATATTAAGTGCTAGTGAGACAATATTTGGTCCAAAACCAGTCAGTCTTTTCTGGGCAATTAATGTGGGTGGTGAGCAGTACCTGACCCAAGTTTTGTGGGTTGGATAAACCATAAGATGTGGTTAATTACCTTCTACAGCCCATATCTGTTCAATGAGGGATGGAATTTCTCATTATACAGAATAAATCCTTGAGTTCTGGCGTTGTCCTAAAAGAAACAAAGAAATAATTGCCTCTTAAAGGAGGAAGATTTTTTCACATAGCTGTCTGTGGTTTAGATCATGAATTTGAGTAGAAGGCCATACAATGGCTCTGGTAACTGTTGGTAATAGAGATTACTGTGTCCTAGAGATACAATTGGGGAAAGATATACGTTGCTAAGGTTCAGCTCTGGATACAGGTTTTCCCTTGGGATTGCACTCATTTCCTTTTGACACAACAGGTCAAAACACAGGTGCCATTTTCCATGACAGCAATTTTTAGCTTTGTGGGTTTGTTGTCACATGCAATGTAGAAAGTTTCACAGAGAAAGCACACAGAGAATTAGATTTGTTTCTACGGAAACTCTCCCTCTGCTCGAAGCAAAGCCATCTCACCTGGTCTGCCCTGTCTGCAGAAATAAAACAGTAAATATGTGTATTGCTGAAAATTTCCTTCCCGAACCATATCTGAGCTGAGTCATATGTTCAATATTCACTGTTATAGTATAATATATGGAGTACTTCTGCTTTTTGCTAGGGAAAACCATAAATGTTGCCCCTTCATACCACAGATTAGCAGTTTATGGAGAAATCCAGTGGCTAAATCATGAAGTTGAGAGTACTTGAAGCTGGTTGTGATACAGTGTTTGAAATACCTTCCTTTCTCTTTTTTTCTACCACCATGGGCACTGATACACCAAATAAAAATTTCTGTCATTTAAAATACAATCAAAAAGCTCGTGCTGCTTAGCTGAAACTTGTCACTGAGGTTTTGATGATGAACGTTTTTTGACATCTGTTAACAAGCTGCAGCTCCTGTCTGAAGAAGTCTTTCCGGGGTTAGAGGCTAACGATATCAAAACTGAGCTTGTCTGGTTTATTGTAAGACTGTTTGGGTTAGATCAAGCTCTTTGATATAAGTTAAAATGCCTCATCTAGGAAAGGAAATGACTTAAAAGCCATGTAGCAGTTTTTAAAGGGAGTCAGGCAGTGGGAGACGGATCCAACTTGGCTGTCTTGTATGCTGCTTTTAATTCTTTTAATTGGTTTCGTTGTTAACTCATCAGATAGTGAAAGGAGAAACAGCATTTCGTAACAGCTTTTACTATGCAGTTTGCTAAAAATGAGGAAATAAAGTGGGTGTGCAGAAAACAATGATGCAGAGGAATTTTCACTTTATAAAATCAGTCATCACTTTCTCTGACAGCAGAGGTTCCCTGAGTCAGACGTGCGTTAGGGAAAGCGGGACAGACATAAATGAGTTGTGAACCCCCACCCTGCCGATGACACAGTGAATGTCTCCCTCCTTCCTCTGTCTGGGAGGAGGTTTATTTCCACAGAAGGCTGCCCAGCACCTAGAAGATGACTGATTCCTCCAGACACAAAACTTTTCTAGTTCCTTTGGTTACAAATGACACTCCCTAAGTGGTTCCCCCTTCATACTCCTTCTGCAGCCAGATATGTGGCCCCTTGTAATTTCATGGCAATGTCCCCATTGGGGACTTCTGATGATGGATCTTCAGATAAGCAGTGCAATCTGTTGGCCAGTGTGTGGTTCACAGGCAGCCTCTATCAATTGAGCCCACCAGGAAGCCCAAGAGTGGCACTGCTGCAGGATGAATCTGGGATCTACTGAAATGCAGTTTCCCTCCCTGTCTTTGCAGAGCCCGAGGACATCTTGCTGCCCCATATGGCCTCACCTGCTTGGCCCTATCCCATGGCCCAGCTCAACACCGTGTCCAGCACCAATGACTAAATTGCTTGAGAGGTTTGAAACATGGGAGATGACCTTCAAAATGTATGGTATATCTTGATAATCCCTTAACATAAAGTTAGAAGCAGTGTAAGATTCCAGATAAATACCTTTTCTGGGGTAACTTTTACTCCAGAAGAGGATATTTGGAGCCTGGCTTAATGGCCTGAATATAGACACCAGGTACCATTTTAGTCTGCTCATAGTTTCTTTTCCAGCCAGCTGCTAGCCTGTGAGGGTGCAAGTTTCCCTTAGATCCTGCCTCATCTACCTCACATAAGTATCTGCCTTAACATTCAAAGCCCTGTATGTTGTATGTATGTTTAGGCAACTCAGTTCCCCCATTCTGGATTCAAAACTGTTCAGGTAAACACCTGTTTTGAAATAAATATTCTGGAATAATTATTCCACTTCTTTGGAAGCCCAAGGTACTACAGATATGCAGATGCAGTAAACTAGTGATTACAGACAGTTCAAGAGAGAAAGAAGTAAAAAGTGAAACTGGAGACTAAATCGTGAAATGGATATGTTTTCTGTTTCAATTCCTGCCATGGCTTAATTCAGCAACCATGCCATCCTCCTAGCAATCATATCACAGTATGAACTGTAGAATTACTGGTATTTTTGTACTTAGAGTGCCACTTCCCCACCCCCCTCCCCCCACAGACCTGAAAGTCCCATTTTCCTGAGTATTTGAAGATTATATAGCAATGGATAGCCTCTACCACAGTTTCTCTACAGTCTGTAGTGGGACAGAGGTAAAACAAGGGAGGAAGGCTTATAATCAGAAATATTTAAGTACCTCAGTCCCATTGAAATCAGTAGGGAACTAGTTGTTTCAGTAATTTAGTGACATGGATCTTCTGGTTTTTTCCTCACCCACAGCCATGAGCTGTAGATGTATGGCAGGCATCTGAATTTTAACCGTATTAAACCAATTTGAACCAGCTGTATGACACAGTTGAGTTTTGCTTTGTTGATATCCATCCACCTTAGCTTACAGGGACTTCTGGGCAGTAAGGATGTCTCCCTAGTTCCTACCTGTCCATGTCAGAAGTCAATACAATATAGAAAAGTGGTCAACACTGGTAGGATGTGAATGGCCAAAAAAAAATAAAAATTCTTTCTCAAGAGAGATGCTTTCTGAATGTTTCTGTAAGAGCAGGGGAACTCTCTCGTGTTGATCTCCTGGCACCCCTAGCTCCACCTGCTCTCTTTCCTTTCTATTAGAGGCATGTCATGGAGGTATGATGTTATGCACTTTACATTACCAACACGAACCAAGAGCAATATGTGAAGTGCTTTAACTCTGAAATACCGGCCAGAGAGAGACTCACAGAATCCAAAGTGATGGGGCTGGCACAGATACCTTAAATAATACCCCTTTTCACCTGCCCAGCTGCTCATTTGTCTGTCCTTCTCCGCAGCACAGACAGGGGACCACCTTGTGCTATAGGACAAATGGGACATCTGTCGTAAAGCATTTGAACCGTATCCCCATATTTTCTGGATTTGTTATTAACAAGTAAAGCATTAAAGATCAAAAGTAATTTCTTTGCAGGCTCCTGGGCAGCTTTCTTCTCCTTGCTGCACACTGAGAATGCCAGTCACCATCTGCTTCCACTCGCTATCACGTGGGCAGTTCCATGTGTCCAGCTTGTGTAGCTGGCTGTGGTTCTCCACTGTGAACATAGGTACCGGGCAGAAAATAAATTGTGTTCTCTATGACTGTGTGTTCTGAGGAGCAACTCTATGTCACATGAGCCCTTCTGGCAGAAGAGCCCACACCAAGTATTCTCTGAATACTGCAAAGAAACTGTAAACTTCTGATGCTGGAAATCCCATACTCCTTTGGCTTGAATGCTTAGCAGCTATTCAGGCATTTTCTGTGTCATGTTTCTGTTGGGAGGAGGAGCTGTTAGAGTCATGCAGAGCCTTTGTGCAATCCTATTTACTTACCAGAAGTGTATGCCAGGTATCCCTGCCCCATTAGAAGAAGAAAAAAAAAAAAAAAGAGCAAGCAGGAGGTGGTTTTCTTGTTGAGAAATCCAAATGTGCCAGAAACTTGTTACTTGATTTTTTTTCCAACTTCAGTATTTTGCATCTCTAGCTTTTACTGACCTTTTTTCTCACACCTCTGTCCCCAGTCACAATTGGTCCAACAGAAATCCTTTTATCCCATGTAGCTTAGCTGCTCTCAGCCATTGCCGCAATGATCAGTGCCTTTGGCAGAGATGTCAGTTGTCTCAGTTACTTCTGCCCAAGGAAAATGTTGTGTTCCCTCCATTTAATTTCAGTAAGAGCTTTTTTCCAAAAGATACACTTTTGTCACTACAGGAATGATTGCAGGGTAGACTTATGGTAAATGTTAGAAAGGAATCGAATTAGATCATTACAGCTCTAGGCTCTGTAATCTATGAATACAAACCTCAGGCTACAGTCTGATGGCAGTTTTAAAATCTTCCAGACAATGACTGAACCCAAGGAAGTAAATTCAGTTTCCAGGAGACTGGAAATTAGGCTACTTTTTTTTTTTTTTTAACTAAAAAATATCTGCTCTGTGAGCCCAGGTGAATGTGAGGTTAGTAGTTGTTGTTGTTTCAGCCAAAATTACCAAAACAAGGCTGACATATGGTCCTTCTCACCCAAAAAAAGAAGGGAGAAGAAGAGGATAAAGAGATTTACAAGTTTAGAATGAACTAAACTACTTTAATGAAGTATTAATACTAAAATTTAAGTAAAAACAAAAGAAAGAAAATAATTAAATAATTACAATGTACACAAAACTGTATGAAGCTCACGGGATGACAATCGCGTCACCATCAGGCATCAGGAAAAGTCCCAAAATGGACTCGGTGACCAACAGGAGCTGGATTCCAGATCTGGAGTCAGGAATGCTCAGATTGGGATAAGAGGCAGACGAACAGACAGGGTCTTCCTTGGACATCAGCCATTGAAGAAAAAGATTGACCTTTTGATCCCTCAACTTTTATACTGAGCATGATGCAGATGGGATGGAATACCCCAGTTGGTCAGTTTTGGATTTTTGTCCTCTTCTCTCTATAGGTGTGACCCCTCTACGGTGTTTCTGCTTCTGACCCTCCAACGGGGCAAATAATGAAATTACTGACCTTGGTTGTTATAGCAATATGTATAAGCAAGGGTCTCTCTCCTCTCTCCTTTGTATAATCAGGTCTTATCACTGTGAGAGAGAACAGTTTCTGAACAATGTGCTGTTAATTTCAGAGTTTAGTTAGTTAGAAGAGGCCCAGCTAAAAAAGTAAAACTGTAAAGCAGAACATTGGTTCTGTTTTACCTCAAACCAGGACAGTTCTTCAGCATCATCACTGGCCATAGAGGTTGCACTAGAATAGAACATTTAAGCATATGACCAGTTGCATGACTTTCATAAGTCTTCCTTCATTTTTTATTCCCTTGGGACTCCTGACCCTTAGCTATTCCTAACACCTGTGTGTCTGGTGCTGCAGTCTAAGCATGCAATCAGAGAAAAATTCAGATGGAAAGAGACCTTTGGAGATGCAGCCCCCAACTGACCAGCATGGCCAACTCAGTCTTCCTCAGGGCCCCGTTCAGCTCAGTTGTTAACATCTGAGAGGAAGGATACAGTGTTTTAGAGGAAAGCTATGACTTAGCCATCCTCTGGATCTCTTTCTTTCCAATAAATAGTCCCCTTTCCAAGCAACCAAACCATTTTATATCATTGCTCAAAAATTGTTCCAGTTCCTCAGCATGATGTTCACCCCTTGCCCTGTGTACAAGGTGAGACTGTATCAGCACCCTATGGAAAGTTCATGTCTCCCTTGGGTGAACGAGGCTAACCAATGCTTGATGGAGTCCTTAAAGCCCAAATGTCTCCCAGTGCCGTTGCACACATTTGGTAAAGGGTGGTTGACTCTTTCTTTTCTGCCTCTACAAACTCATAAGTCTGAATTTGAAACCTCTCTGTTTTCCTGGAACATCCCCATTTGGAGAAATCAAAACAGACCCCAACTGTTCTGAATCCTTGGCCCTTAACGTGGAGGGCTTCATCTTCTTCCTGATGGACAGGCAGGAAACAGCCATGCTCATTTCCTGTCCTGGGCAGCCTGTGCTCAGCCATCCCCGGGGCAGCTGGACAGCAGTAGTGGCAACCTGGCAGTGAGACACTTGAAAACCAGGCACATATGTTATTAACATGAGCTGCAGAGCCCCACCAATAACTCTGAATTTGAGCCACACCACCATAAATGCAGAATATACAGTAGTAACAAGCCAGATGGAGTGAAAAACCTGAGGCCTCATCAGGAGGCAATGTCCCTAAGGCAGTTAAGATGAACCACCTGGGCTGGCTGTTACGTGAGAAAGAGCCACTTTTTTGGAGGTGTAGTTGCTGGTGCTGGCAGGAAGTGCAGCTGCAGCCCAGCAGCTTTATTCCTCTCTGGAGCAGCCAGTAAATTCTGCTCCCACTGCTCTCTCCACGCTGAGGGTGCTTCCCCGTGTGGGTGGCTTTTTTGGGCTATGCTGTGCAGGATGAGGGAGAGAAGCATGGTCTGTGCCACAAAGCATGGGTGGAATGAATGTTATTTGCAAATCTCAGGTAAAAGATGTGGTCAGGTAGGAGCAATTCTCTCATTCTGAGAAAATTTGTGAGATTTTAAAATATTTTTTCCCATGCTGTGTCACAATGCAAAATGAATTCTGACTGCATCTTTTTTTTTTTTTTTTCCAAAGGGACAAGTGAAAAGAAGCTTGGGACAATCCTCATACTCTGTTTAAATGTGTTTGAGAGATATTTTTTTTAATTATATTGTAATGTTATTGCTCCAATTAGCTTGCATTATAAATTTTACAACAATCACTTGAAGCTGAAAGCTGAACTTAAAATTTGATTGTGGAAATCAAAATCAGACTTATTTTTTAACAAATAAAAAAATAAATTAAGTAATTAAATCAACTTGACGTCCCTCTCCAAAAATTTTTGAATCAATTTTTCATTTTTAGTACAAAAATGTTTCACATAAGAAGTTCTCAGGTTAGAAACTCCTTTATTTAGCCTTGGTACCCTTAGGACCTCCCCATGATGCAGAAATTATCCTGCCTGTCTTCCTGCAGGTGATAAAACACCTATGGAGGTCCTCTGGAAAAGTGGAATGAACTATCTACCTTCTGTGAGCTGGAAAATAACTGATTGATAATAAATAATAGAAAATTACCTAGTAGAAAACCCAAATGCTGTAAAAAGACCTGTGCTGCTTTAGGGAAAAAAATGGTTTCCTGTTTAAAAATTAGAGGAAGTCAAATAAAAGGCAAGCAAAATATAAATATTTACAACACTTTCTGCCTGTCTAAATGTATTTATTTTAAAATCAAAAGCTAGCCAAGGTGTTTTTGAGATACTACACACAAAAAAAACCCAGCAGTCCAAGTTTTTGTGAAAGCAGAAAACCTTGTTGTATCCAGCATCATGTCTGGCTAATGCCCTACCTAATAAATCTCTTCTCAAATTTAATTAAATATACAATTTATTTAACAGAGGGCCACATATGTATATGTTCAGGAGGCTTAACACCACTTCTGGCCAGCTTGTGTGCTCAGGGGACTCCAGTTCCACCATGCAGTGGAAAACTCATCCCTGCTTTAGCTTTGGAGATCCTACTGCTACCACAGAAAATAGAGGATGAATTTCAGATGCTGGGGCAGAACTGGAAAACACCTGAATACCAACAAGGAGGGCAAGATCTTTGATAGGATTCAGCTATCCACAGCTCTTACTGGGAGAAGCTGGCCATGATTACAATGAAAAACAGACAACAAAACTTGCTGTTTAAGTCCAGATTCTCAGAAATTTATTGAGCTTCCTAAATGAAAGTCAAGTGCGCTGACAGGCAGCTGCAAGTGAGTGAGTAAAGCCAAGCTACTGTGACGGTGTGCTTGCTCCTGGTTGTGCTAGAGGACCACAGTGTTGGCCGCCAGCCTGTCTACTCATGTCTCATGACCACGAAGTGTGAGCTTGCAGTGAGTCTCTCTGTCTCGGCTGATGAACCGCCTGAAGAAAGCCTGGGTATTTCAGATTCTTGTGATCATTTCTCCAGTCCCAGGGAACTTGGAAAACTCAGCCACGATCTTAAAAGTTGAGGTATGCTGAAAATCCTGGCCACAGGGAGGAAGAAAACCTATGTTTCTATTCACTGCTTGTTTTGAAAGGACTCGGTCCAAAACACAAAGATATCCAAAGAGTGATTCCCATTGACTTAGCAGGCTTTGAGTGAAACCCAAAGTGCTTAATATTAGACTCCTCAGGAGCATGTGCCAGTGAAGCTGGAGAGGAGTTCTCGGGCAACGGGCTCTTTTTTTCTGCAGTTATTTCATGCGCAAACATCTGCTTCCTTCCTCTCTTCTGCTGCAGGCTACAGGAAGTAGATAGCTTATGCAGGTGAGAGTCGGACCACCCCTTTCTGTATCCTTGCAGACCTCTCTCTTCCTTTCCCACTCAACTTTCCCCACTGGGAGATTCTCATGCTGAGGTTTAAATACTTCTCTGGGGATTCTTCCTCACAGACAGGTTTTTTTCAGGACCCTTCTCTTCCCCAGACCCATCATTTTCCCATAGCAATTCTGGATAAAAACTGAGCTGCATTACACACCCTTTTCCTTTGGGACTCTTTAGTTTGCAGAAGAGGAGGCTGAGGGGAGACTTCATCACTCCCTACAACTGCTTGAAAGGGCATTGTAGAGAGGTTGGTGCTGGTCTCCTCTCACGGGCAATTAGCTATAGAACAAGAGGGAATGGCTGCAAGCTGCAACAGGGTAGGTTTAGGCTGGACATCAGGAAAAAATTCTTCACAGAAAGAGTGGTCAATCACTGGAATTGGCTGCCCAGGGAGGTGGTGGAGTCACCATCCCTGACTGTGTTTAAGAGTAGATTAGGTGTGGTGTTGAGGGGTATGGTGTAGGGGAGAACTTGTAGAGTAGGGCAGATGGTTGGATTTGATGATCCCATTGGTCTCTTCCAACTGAAGGATTCTATGATTTCCATTCTTTTGGCACTTTATTATAAATGTAGCTGCTAGCAGGTAAATTTTAAATGAATGTCAGGCTTTTACACAGCTGCTAACTGGCCTGCACAGTTTGCTACCACAGGAAGTCACGGAGTTGGGGAACTAAAATCTGAAATGGATTGAAATTGGAGTAATTTGTGGGAATCTTACCCTGCTTTTCACATGAATTTGATGAGCAGAGGAAGAGACTCCAGGACTGCAGCACTTGCTCTGTAGTGCACTCAGCTGTGGTGATGTTACAGTTTCCTAGCATGAATTTTGTTCAAATCAATTCTCAGCTTCAAAGAGTGGACTGGGGCAAACTACCCCCATCAGGTGGTGGGGTTTATCTGTCTTATGCCTTTGAATGGGGCACAATTGTGAATGTAAACTGCTGGTGGCAGTGCTGGTAATAAAGTATGTTCATTATTTCTGTTTAAGAAGTGCCTGGGAATCCAAACAGACTATATTCTCCCTCAGGTTGGTGATCTTCAAATACTGGTCTTTGAGTTTACAATGCTGTAGGCAAAGTCCCTTCTGGACTTTCGAAGATCCTGCTTGGGGGAAAGGGGAACTAGCTGATGCCAATGAAAATATTCATTTGATCCCTCCTGCCATTTCAAGGCTTCATGAAGATATTTTTTCTTCCTATTAACTGAAGACACTCAACACAAGGATATGATCATTTGAACACAGTGGTTTATTACCAGCGGAGAAAAAAACACAGGCATGAAACGTTTAGCTTGAAACAGATGTCTGTTTGGGGGAAACCTTCCTTTTTCCTCTCCTCTATCTAGCAGTGGTATCTTCTTGTTGTCTGAAGGAAAATCACGGGAAGGAAGTTGGATTTTTTTTACATAAAATTTCCCAAGAAAACTAATTTTCTTCATTGGCATCTACATGCCTGATGCTAGTAATATTTTTTAAAATTTCAGAAAGCTCTTAAAATCAACCAGAATTGCAAATAAACTTTCCCTGGCAATGTTTTACTGCTTTCTCAGAAGTGGCTGACCTTGCAGTTACTGCAAGTGATAATTTGGTATAAAGTTTCTTTTCTCAGCTTGAAACACAATAGGAGTTCCTCCCACAGCCACAGAAATACATGTACCAGCACTTAACAGACCAGAAGCCCTAAAAAACCTGGATTCCTTCACCCACCACATGTGCTCTGCCTCCTTCCTCCAGACTCCACCCTGTTCTTTTCCATGAGACGCCCATATCTGGTCAGATAGTCTTGCTATGAGAAAAGACAGTGAATATAAGATTATTGTCATACCACCACTTACAACTATGGCTTTATATACCCATTTCTGTGTGACTTGTCTTATTCCCTCTGCCTCTCTCTTGCTGTATGTTTATCAGATGATATTTGAAAAGAACCAGAACTCCCTCCAACACTCCACCCATTTTTTTCATATAAAACAAATTTTCTCAGAAATTTTGCTTGACAAGCAGTCTCAGATTTTTCCTGTCATGACATACCCATTGTTTTTACCAACAGCTCTTCCCTTCCTGGTGCTATAGACCATTTCTAGTCAGCGTTTACCTCCAGTTCTAACACGAGGCTGCAAAACGCAATTACTAACGCTTTCCACAGGAGCAACCAGCTCTGGCTCAGGGGATGATGGATTTCTGGAAGCTAGATCTGGTTGCAGGGCCTGCCTTTGTTAGTCTCAGACCCAAGAAGAATTTTTCTGCAGGGTAGTGAATCTGTGGCTTGGGAAGTAGGCTGAGCGTCTGTCACCCTCTCCTCTCTGCATTGCAGTAACTTTGGAAGCACAATGTGGCAGGGACTTTCTCTTCAGCTTCTCCATGCTCCTGAGGTCAGGCGCAGATTCATTGCACCTACTGTAGTGAGTCAGGTCCTGTCCTTTAAATTATGACCTTCACCATCCTCCTTCAGTCACCTATTGAGGCAGCTTGACCGGGAAATTAAGATTTCACGCACACTCTAGATTCATTTTGACTCAAACAACGCCAGTATTTCACTGGTCATATAAGGACACTAAGATGTCTGGACTTACATTTACAGTTAGGAGGACAAATACAGGTCTCAGGTACTATAATATTTCCCTATCTGTCAAGGTTAGTGTGAAGTTAAATATATTAGAGGATTCAAAACATTCAGGTGTGTTGCATTGTTAGGGACCTTACAAGTCAATATGATCTGTATGTAACATAATACAAGAAAACTAATCAATATATAAAGCATATTATTTTATTACTTGTCAAAACTAACATGGTCAGTCCTCCTCTTTAGTCCATATCCTTATATCTAATTTTAAAAAAAAAGTTACTTTTTGATAGGCAAAAAAATAGGTAATAAAATTCCACGGAGATACAGCTCTTCAATAGAAGATTCTATCACGTTAATGACCTACATTTTCTGAAATTAGTAATAGTTTTGCAGAGTTGAGTATCCCACTAGAGACATTTCTACAAAGGTTATCTCATCTGAAAATGAGGTGTGTCACATTTGGAGATGTTGCTTCCTCATGCAAATTTAAGTTAGAGATAGACTTCTCCTCTCCTTTGAGAAAGAGACAGAGTTGGAGAGAAATTATTTATCTAGAATATAAAACTCCAGAGCATTTCCATTTTTTGAGGTCCAGGATATATAATTTACTGCAAAGCATGAAAAGACTGAGACACACGCTTTTATTCCCATTCCTTATTTTCTGCTTTATGCAGTGGTTGCTTTACCACATCTAAGTCTGTGCAACCAGGGAACAAAACCTCACAGTGCTCCAGCAGAAGAATAGAGATGTGACCATAACCTGAACAGCCAGCTGAAAGACTCACCTGTGAAGAGTTTGCTAAAATGCTCTCAGCCATCAGCAGCTTCAGTGAGAGATGCAGTTTTGGGGTTACTGAAATTATTAATGAATTCAGCAAGACAACACAATGGAAAAAATGGTAGTGTTTTCTAACAGAAAGGTTTTAGTGAAATACTGCAACTTCTAGCTCTTTTATGGGGAGACTGGAGTACTCAAAGAACAAACTGATTTTCATGTTTGAATACATATGTCTTGAAACCACTGAGGAGCAAGGAGCAGCACTACCAAATGCCTTGTGAGGAGCCTACTTAAATAACAACAGATAAAGGCATTTAATACTTGTGCTGGTAAAAGTGCAACCCCAGATTCACTCAGAACTTTGCATTTTGCACAAGTCCTTTCCCTTAACAATACATTACATACCACTGACACCAGAAGGCAGGAAGTGTAGGAAACAATAAATTCCCACTGTTGACACAATTTTCTTTCATAAATTAAACCAGACATTTGCTGACAAGGCTGCCACAAATAATATTCAGCAAACACAACTCCTATTATTAAGGTTAGGAACGTGTCTAGCTGACATCAGTTGCATCCACTAAGATGAGAAAGCCTGTCTAGCTAACATCAATTGATTTTATTAAGATGAGGAAGCTGTCTAGCTAACATGTCCTCAGACAATCAACCAGGAAACGTGATTCTTCATAAAGCTTTTGAAAATGCCTATCCACTGCTGATTGTCTATGAGTGAAAACATCAGGACTTTACCTCTCTAATGAATGTGACTTGGACAAATTACTTGTTAAAATGATGCCGGTTCGGAGCTCGCAGGATTGTCAGTGATTCTCTATGTTTATGGGAAAAAGAGAAGTGCTAAGAGAGGCATTGCTAACTTTTGTCATGTAAGGGTGGGAAATCTAGCTGATACCAGTCTGGTTTTCCTCTCTCTTTTGGATTAGCAAATCAGGATCCCTCTGCCTTCAAAAAACTGGCCAGAATTATCACCCAAGGACACACCCTCTTCTGGCCAGGTGATGCACATGGTCCCAGTGACAGCTCCCTGGAGCAGGTGGCCAGAGGAGATTTTACTCTGTCCTTTGTCATCATTTGGCCAATGGTGGGGTACAAGTACAATGTTACTGGCCAGTACTAATTGCCTTTCCTCCTCCCTTAACCCCTTTATGGCTGTAATCAGGGCAGGGAGTTTCCCTTCATTTTTTTAAGAATATGAAGTTATTGGCCTTTCTCCTTGGGCCCTTTCATGAAAATTAACATCCTGTTAGTCTGCTGGAGTTTGCATCCAGGATCATTAAGCAATAGCAATAAAAGCTTCAATTCCAATATCCTCCAGCTATCTCAGAATTCAAGAAACAGGTAGTTTGATCTGTGGGACCTAGCTATGCCAGCTGCAAGATTTCTAACTTTTTTGTGTATAAGAAATCCTAATTTTGTGCCAAGGAGAATTAACTGGTGTTGGATACAATGCAGTGTTACCCTTTTCGTTTCCAGCTTTTATACTTTTTTTTTTTTTTTTAAACTGAGATTCTCTTTGTTGAAGATAGTCTCTGGTTCAACTTGCTCTTTCAGTCTTTCAGTTAACTTGTCGTGGATCAATGTTTTCATGCATTTTCCTCTCAATTCTCTTGTTTATGTCAAAGTGGTCTGAAGGAAGCTTAATAAAGATAGAGAAATTGTGAACTCCAGATGTTGTATTATGTTTTCTGTTCGTTCTCAGATGCCTAAATATACCTGCAGGTCTCCTTTGTTCTTGCATGAAACCCAGTAATGGCACACCCAAGACACATGTACCATCAAGCACATCTCTCAGGCTGCCCTGTGTAACAGACTGCGCAAGCCGAAGTAACTAGCATAGTTGGAAGTGGAGGTCAAACAGTGAATCTTGCAGATAAGTAGACTGAAAGAGCATGGAAGCAGTTTTGCCCCAGGGCATGTGCAGAAGAAAGGCTTGGTTGCTTAGCTTCTGTAAGTCAAGTGTGTTCTCATATGATCCATGTCAGTGTTTATACAATAAATGGACCTTCCCACATGTCTTGCAGCTGTGTTATAGACACAATATACTTAACCCCTACAGTAATTTTCTGAGACTCTGTAGTATCCCCTCTGTTATCTGTGCAAGTCCTGGACTAGTCCCATTATTTCTACAACTCTGCGCTTTGCAAGTGGTATTTCTGGGAAAGTGCCTGGCTGAGATTATCTGAAATAATACATATTTTTTAAAAAGTAAGTAGAAAAAAACAGAAAGTGCAGGGATAGAATAATAGCAGGAAACACAAGGTTTAAGGACTTGTTGCTGGCTACAGACCATTAAAACCAAAGAAGCCTGAGCCAGACTTCTATCTTACATGTAAAGCAGTAGGAAAACCCTATGGCACAAGTGAACCCCCTATCCTTTCTTGGGTCAGGCATCCCCACTCTTTAGTTCTCAGGCAAGAAACTAGGGAAGAGCCCCTGCAGCCTGTGTCTTTCGAGACTTCCCTCTCAGGAACAACGCTTCTGGTCTTCTCCAATCCCTTGGGGCTTGGACCCTATTTAAATCTGTCAGCTGGTACTCTTGTCCCTTGGCTGATTCCCAGCTCCTGTCTGCTGCTGTCATATAGAAGGCCAGCTGCTTCCCTGGGGCCTTTTGGGGACCATGTGCTCCATTGCAATGGGACGTATTTAGCAGGGAGGACACTGGAATGCCAGTTGGTCTTGCATAGACCTCAGTGGGAAGCAGTCTCAGCCCCTGATTCATAGGAAAACAGAAGGTTGCTTCAAGGGTGCTGGGCTGGTGTCCAAAAAGAAACAAGGTCAGGAGTGAAAAAAGACGAAAGGGAGCAGTAAATATTCTTGCCTGGTGTTGATGTCAGGCTCACTAGCCTATTCTTGTCACCCCACCCCCTTTTTTCCATGGGGGCACAATATTAGCTGTCTTCCCTGGTATTTCCCAGCTATTCCAAAATGTGTTAAAAATGAACATCTGCATGCCAGAGACCACTTCAGTCAGTGCTCATGGGACCCTGGGGTGATTCTTATTTGAGCTTCTTCTAGAAAATATTTTATCTCTAGAAAATGCTGTCTAATGTTGTCTTCTGCTACTAATGGCCTGGAAAATATGTCATCTTTCTCCTAGGATAGAAACTCACCTTGTGCTTTCTAATTACAGAACAGATATTTATTGAACAAGTCTCACCTGCAGCAGTATTAATAAGGTTACCATCTTTATGTAGTAATAGGCTTATGTCAGCTCTAGGATTTGTTTTATTACCAACACATTTAGCATACTTATTGTCCCTAGTCTTATCAAGCACAGTATTCTCTGAAATAGCATTAGCTTTGTGTAGGAGTGTGTCTGCAAGTATATTAATTGTCATTTCTGTTTTTCTTGCTGTAGATTGCATTTTAGCATCTATGTTCACCTCCCTCCAGATTTTAATAGATACCCTCCTTTTTCTTGACTGTGGAAGTGTACCACTTTGGCCACTCACAAAGTCCTTCTGTCATAAAATTTCAATTCATTTTTGACTGGCTACATTATCCTTCCCCATCCACTCCTCTCAAAAAATTTCAGGTCTTTAGCCTTTCTAAATCTATCTGTTATATATTAAGACTATTTTTTGTTTGCCTGAACTGAATATACTTCCCTTGGTAAACATTAGTTCCACAGAAATCATTAACTTCTTGACTGTTGGTAAGTCTTTATTCATTATAATGAGAACTGAAATATTACCAGTTGTGGCAAAGTCTCTGAATTTTGGCTGTTTATTACAAATAATTAACAACATATTAATTGAACAAAAACACAGCCTTCTGTAGATTTATTTATTTGTTTTACAAGACACTATGGCCTACAGTGGAATAAATCTGCCTTCTTGGTATATGAAGTGCAAAGCCAAAGTTAATCCGTCTGATGGGTTATTCACAAATGGATTTTAAAGGTGCCATTCAGGATGACGGCTGGCTGTGACAAGAGCCCTTTCCTCCAGTGCTTTTGCTGAGTTCTTGGTCCTAAAACATTGTTAAGTTGGGCTTCTAGCCCAGATCTACGTGTGTTGGAGATGGAGATGGCAACAACTGACTCTACAGTGAGCCAAAGAGCTGCTGCATTGACGGATGAATATGTAATGGAGAAACACAATAGAAATATTTTTACAGCAACAAGCATAGCTACTGCTTGGGAATTGAAATTAATGCTCCCTTTGTAGAAGTATGGTATTTCATTTCCTAGCATGCTTACAGCTTTAAGATGCTTTTGCCTTTAGGCCTTTTGCTTTTAAGATTACAGTAGCAATGATAGATCGACACAGTTTCAGGCCTGCAAAGACTGCTAAGCCTGCTAAAGGAACTAATGCAGATAAATGGCATCCTTTCCAGGCAGACTTTATGGTCCAAAACCAGACACACAGGACATTCCCGGGTCACTTACATTTTATTGCTTCAGCTGAGATAATTCACATGATCTGTCTCTTTTATTCATCCTCCCATCGTAGAAGCCACCTGGCTTCTTCATCTTCTGTTTCACAGGCATTTACAATACAGCTGGTAGTCAAGGTTTACTGAGAGAGAAGCCAGATAAGGGACAGATGTGCATTTAATTGAAAATAAAGGCTGCCTGTTTGTTAGCAATAAATCAGTGAATAACACAACCACAAGAGCATAACTCTGGTCCACCAACTCACCAGTTATAGTAATAACTTACCATTTCCATAGCTCTTCAGATTGCTCCATCCGGATGCTGAATAACCTCAAGTTGTTTCACAAACGGGGAAGGGTGAGACCTTTAATAGTCCAAGCCCACAGAGGCAGCAGAACAATAAGCCTGCATACACTCAGGCAGTAGGCTTCATTCAGCACACAAAATAGTTGGCTGGCACCATGAGCGGGTTAAAATGTACTCCCTTGTCCTGACTTCTTGTGAGTCTGTCTAGGGGCAGGACTGGCAGTGCTGTTGCCTCTGATGACCCTGGCTCTTGGTGCTTGATGGCTCCAGGGGATGCTGGTGGGCGGGATGCCTGGGAGATGCCTTGGGAGGTGCCAACCCCCCCTCGAGAAAGATATGGGGTTGAGAGTGAAGATGGGGATGACAAAGGTAAAATCTGGGTAATATTGACTGTGAGAGGTAGGTTTTGCAGGAGAGATAAGCATGGAAGAGGAAAAGGGTGTTGTAAGTGGAAGGGGAGTACGGCTAGGGCACTGGGTATAGGAAGAGAATGGGAAGACAGTGGATGTTGTGCAGTGGAAGGCGGATAGGAGCTGTAAGGCAGGTGAGGTGTAAGAGCATCAGTCTATGTCAGGTAAGCTACTCCCCACACTTCTGAAGTAATTTACTGTGCAGTGGTTTGAGTATGCAATCTGACGATCTACCTACTCTTGGTGGCTGCAACATCAATCCAGCAGCTGCTGAGCCAAAGCTGCTGCCTGTGACTGGACTGGATGTGAGGTCTTGATGCCTACCATCATTAGCAAAACTGTTAACTATCATGGACTTATCCCTGGTAAGGGCTTTAATTACTCACAGCCCTCCAGGTCCTGCCCAAACCATCTGTCCAGGATACAGGAGTGCTTATGAGACATGGGTCACAGGGTTGCAGGGACACAGCTATAAAACATGAGGTAGGGAAGGTGAGTACATAAACTGTACAGTCAAGGAAGATTATTTGGTCACCTGGAGTGAATCCAAATGCTTTTCAGACATTTTGGTATGACTGTGGGCAAACAATCTAGCATCACAAGTCTGAGTTTAGCGAAGAGCATAGACCAGGCTTGATATTAAGCATATACCAATGGGAAAAAAAATAAAATGGTATACATCTATTTAAGACTTCTAAGGAAAAGTATTTTTTGCATATTTTTTTATAACTATTTTCTATGAATGTAGACTATCTGGGAAAAACTCTATTTTGATTTCCCATAACTGGGAACAGCCTTCAGTCCAAAATCTTTGATTGACTCTTTTCAGCTTAAAGTCAAAAAAGTCCAACTCAGAAGCTTTGCAGTATCACTTGAATATGCTTTTTGCTGCTTGGTGAAAGGGGGGCTTTTTGACCACAGAGTAGCTCCTGTTCTGCACAGAGACATTGTTTCCCCAAACTGCAGTGGCTGCTATGAAAATCCCTACAGCTATAGACCTCATGGAACCCAGCTCAGGGAAAGCAAAAAGCACAGAGAAAACTGGCAGAAATCAATCCCACAGTGAGCTGAAATGAAACATTTGTGTTTGATGTAAAACAAACAAACAAACAAACCCAACACAAAATCATTTCCCCCTGAAAAAAAACCAAAACATTTTGATGAAAAGTTCTCTGTCAAAGTCTGGCAAGCTGCCCCTTCCTCTCACTTCAAACCACCCCCAAAGCAAACTTTTCCTTGAGTGTGCATATTTCTGCATCCTAATAATGGCTTGGCAAGCACTGAATTGTGGCCACTGCTGCTAGCTCACAATTCTTGTTTGGGGACAAAAGAGGCATCCCCATGCTGGTAAAGGGGCACCTGTTTTGTATGAATATGAAGAGGCCCTTAGCCAGCTGGGACCAGCATAAAGTAAGGCAATGCAAACTCTTATCCCTGAGTTTTACCCAGTCAGGGTATAAAAGATTTTTTATATAAAACTCTTTACCCAGTTTAAATAGCCTTTAAGCAGATAGAAGAGCAATTATTCCAAATTTATTTATTCTTAAGAATTCAGATGACTAAACTCTACAAGACAAAGCTTTCTTTTATATATATGTTCATTTGTTGATATACTAATTTTTTTATCTTATTATTCCAATATTTGACCAGGCTGGATGGGGTTTTGAGCAACCTGGTCTAGTGGGAGGTGTCTGCCCGTGGCAGCGGGGTTGGAACTAGATGATCTTTAAGGTTCCTTCCAACCTAAACCATTCTATGATTCTATGAACTCCAGTTACTGCAGTTATTACAAAAAGTGTGCAAAGTCCTGCCATCCTTGCTTAGAACCTGTTTTTATCTTGCTCGTTCTTTTTTCTTTGAATTTAGGCCCTGTGTTAGACATTCTTACAGCATCTAGTACAGCATATCAGGATGGATTTTAAACCCCATGATGCAAGTTAGATTAAAATAATGGGATTCATGGTTTACACTTACTGAGTCACTGCTTTCTGCTGCAGAGACTGCGATTGTTTCACCTCTGCTGTTCTGTCCGGGCACTTGAAGCTTCACATAACCATGCTTTGAAGTGCTTCTTCCAAGTTCACAATTTACTGTTTGAAATGTCTGATGTAATGCTATCTAATCCTTTCCAGGGCTTCAGGGAAGACAAGCTTTCAATTTGGTGAAAAATGTATTTCTGTAAGGCGATTAGAATAAAATGAAATAGAAACCACTTGTGGAGTGGTAGTTGCAAGGCAGCTTGATAAGGGTCCCTTTTTGAATGAACCAGAGGCCAGCTCCTGCCCCACTAAAAGCAATGGCAGGTTTGCTGTCAGGTTACATAAGCTCCAGATCAAACCACGACTTCCATTCAGGACATTTTTTTATTTGTTTTTAATAAGGTTGATGTTCAGGAAGAGGTCAAATGTAAAACATAGGACCTCTTTTATAGGATACTTGAATCCATCTTTTTTTAAAGTGGTCATATAGATTAGAAACCATACGTGGAGGACCGAAGTAATCTTACACCTGGTAGCAATCACTACTCTGCATTATGCACTCCCTTCCTAACATCATATGTGAGCAGATGGGGTCTTTCCTCCAAGGGTGCATTTTATTCTTGTTCTTGAATTGAAGTTATCACTGTGATCTTAAACCATTTTTATTAGAGAGTCTGTTTTCAATCAAGAGAGAAAGGGGGCCTGCAATGAAGAAAAAACACTGGTGGGTAAAATGAACCACTACAGAGACAAAAATAAACAAAGAGGAATTTCCTCAATGTCCTATTTCATCTTCTTTTTTCCTTTTTATTAAGTAAAACATATTAAATAATTTAACATAATATTGTTTTTACAAGCACTGTTGTTGAAATAGTTGCTTGTTTAGAACAGAAAGAAATAGCTTAGCATCTTTCCTTTTTTCTTTCTTAGTACTTTCTCTTATTCTTTCTTTTCTTTTTCCTTTCTATATTTTCAATCCCCAATCAGAAAGGAAGTAAGAAAGCCTTAAAGAGGAAATTTAGTCTCTTAGAACTCAAATTGTCCTAGCAAGTTAAGGCAAGGGGGGGTTCTGCTGCTTCACTTTCCTGGTTCTTCTGTATGTGACTCTGAAATGGAATATGAGAGGAAACTCCACACTAATTTTAAGCGCCTCATCTTTGAAAAAAAAAAAAAAGTAAATTAGACAATAGTAATGACAATAATATACTCTGACAGTAGTAGTTCATGGAGAGTCAGCTGAGAGCTACACATGAAAAATGTACAACTCAGGTTTTTCCTGGATTAGGGAAAGTGTCTGAAGATTGATTACAAGGTCTGTGTAATTGCAGTGGGGCGGTAGGAGATACTTTGCCAATGCAGCCACCTTCTCCGTTTTTCTGCCTACAGATACCAGCTGCTCCATACAGGGAGTAAGACCCAAAGAGCATCTACCTTCACCCAGCCCAGAGCTGGTAACACTAATATATACGCAACCATGGTGGCCCACTGGCCTTGCTGATGGCTCAGCTGCAAGTGCCATCTCTCTTGCAAAGCCCTGAAATCTGCCCGGCACGATTCATTAGTAATGGCTGGCCAGAGCTGGAAGTTTAGATTAGACTGTGCCAATTTGAGCTGGCTGAGCCCAGATTAGGTTTCAGGTATCGACACACAGCAGATGAAGTGCTGATAGCTGAGGTGGTTGCAGTCCCCAGCTGCCTCCCTGGGTGCCTTTTGTGGCAAGAGTAGACAAATCACAGGTAGAAGTGAAACCACACCTGTGGTTTGCCGAATTAGGAAGTCAGACCGAATTTGTGAGTGGGCTGTGGCAGCATACCACACTCATACCGTTTAGGAGCAACTTTGTGCATAGACCAGGCTTGCAGACTGCAGTGGCAGCAGGAGTAAGGGGTGGGGAAGCTCCCACAGCTGGGGGTGACAGTTGTTGCCGCAGGCTGGGCTGTATCCTACTGTGTTGGTAAGTCAACATCCTTAAGCACTTTCTTTAGGGTAAATGTACCATGACCCCAGAAGTTGTATTTTCAGCAAGCTGAGTTACAGCATAGGTGGAACATGAACTCGACCATTTTTCCAAGCTCGCCACAAGCCAGCTTGACTTGATCCCTCCCTTAAATTCTAACAGTCTCAACAGATCTTACAACTGGATGCAAACACATTCAGTTGAGTTCTGGTGAAATGCTGAGGCCACCTGGATTGGACAAAACCAAGAGTTTTAAAACCAGAGTAAACCATGTCACATCCTTTCCAGAGCAACTGCACAAACATGGTAGCAGCAATCATAAAAAAAAAAAAGAAAAAAAAACCAAACCAAAAAACCAACCAAACAAACAAAACTCACAAACAAGCAAATAAAACCACAAACAAACAAAAAAAACCACATCAAAACTGAAACCTACTTTGCTAGCATTCTGGGAACTACAAAATGGGTGAACTCTCAAGAGATGTGGATATTTGGGTGGCCTGTGTACGGTACATATATTTTATGCTTCAAAGAACCATTTCCCCCACACTCAAATTATGGCCTTTCCTACTTGCATGAGCTCAAAAGGCCAGAGAAACTGATTCTGAGTTAGCTCAACTTTTCCATGGAAAAAGGTCACCCGAGTACAATAAAGCCACGTCTTCCAGCTTCATGCTGGGGAGTTGCAGTTCTTCTTGGGGATGGGAATAGAAAGCCATGTAAATAATTTCATCACCCACCATTGAAACGAGAATGAAATAAACTGAACAGTTCCCAGAACAAAATGTATCAATTTTTCCAGTTTTTGAAATGGATTTAATAACTTACATTTCCTTTCAAAAATCTTTACTAAAGTTGTGACTGCAAACAGGAGCCGCTTCTCCCCTAACTTACAGACCCTGCGATTTCAGCAGCTTAAATTCGTTTACGAAAACCAGGGAATCTTTGATTAAAACTGCCTTTATATACTTTGCAAGAGTAGTTCAACAAAAGGCTGAATGTCCCACTTGCATGAACCATATCTCAGGCACTCCAAGGCCTATAATATTGCATTTCTCTCCACATAAATAGCCCTCATCACTTTATTTTTCTGAAGAAATATAGCCTCTCACTACTATATTTGAATTGTTAGGGTAAAATTAACAACAACTTGAATTTTCATCCCCTACAAAATAGTAACATTTCTGAGTATAAAAGAAAAAGCCACATTTAAAAATAACTTGGGTGGCTGTTTTAATTCCAGATTTCAGCGGGCAGTCAAAGAAAGTCAAAGATAGAAGCAGAAACACTGAGAAAAAAATAAACCCATAGTATTCCGAGCCGAATGCTATACAAGAGGTAAGAGAACTGACTTTGACAAGATTAACAGCTACGACTGTGTGCCAAAAAAAATTAGTCTCCCATCATTATCTTACACTCTCACTTACGCAGATTCCTGGACCAGATCCTCAGATGATATCAGCTCGTGGGTGCAGCTACATTCATGCGAGTAGCATTACGGTGATTTAAGCTAGATGATAATCAGCCTCACCGGTTTCGGGAAGCGAGTTTTATTACTCATTTGATTGAAAGGTATTTTCCAATTGTTGTGAACTGGGAAATGTGTTTTGAATTCATCATTTTTTAAGCCTCACACACATTGTTTGGCAAACAAGGATTGTTTTGGTTGTCCGGGACTCCTCCATCACATCCTCCCAAATGTGAGATTTCCCTCTGTTCTCCAATGGGCCATTCTGGTCCAGTTAAACACACGGTGGCCAGCTTTGCAAAGCCGTAAGCCTTCTTTAGAATGAAGCTTTTTGGTTTCATCTGTAATCTTTGTGGAAATACTGGACATTACAGTAGAAGGATTATGCTAAATTGCTTTCTGCCACAGAAGAGCTGGACAAAGCAGTAGTTCAAGGCATGGAATGAGCATTTTGAAATAAGCACTTAGTCACTGAATTCAGTACCAAGAAATTAACCTAAACGATTTCAATTTACATATGTTTGCAATTTGCATCCCAGCTTTACACCTTACAGAGACTCCCTTGTTTGCTGTTACTGTAATAAATGTTTGTTCACAGGCTGCTTAAAATCAAGCAGGGAGGTCAAGCTGGGACCAAATCCAAGGCTGCCTGCCTTGCCCTGTCTGCCTGCCTTGTCTGAATATCCTCCCATCCTCCCAGGGCTCAAAACTGTTTGGTGGACTTGAATGGTACAAGATTGAGTCCAAAGTCTGTTACTGCAGTGCAGGGGTTCCCCAGTTGTGCTGGGATCTATGAATCAAACCAGAGACCTTTATGTGAATGCTTTCTCCTACCATCACTCCTTTCCTGTGCTTAATCACTTCCTTGTGGAGACTGTGGCCTTCTCACTTGATATTACTCTGTAGACATTTTGCAGGGTATATGTCATCTTTCCTTGGATACATAAATTCATATCACCTTCAGATGATCATATCCAATAAAGACTTTTGGTTGGGGTGCCTAGGAGTTACAAGAGGTAACCTTCAAGTGCATGTCTTTAGGACTGGTATCCAGAATTTTATTGCTATTCTGTCTATATCAGACATTAGCCAGTCTCCTGCTCCTCTTGTCCCACTTTTCTCCATCAGATTGCCTTTGCAGATTGATATTGCTCTCTTATGAGTTTTACCTTGCCATTTTCCATTTGGTAGAGACTAGTCTCCAAAGGAAAACCTCCACAACAGGATGAGGAGCACCAGTGTGGCTCCTCAGCTCCCATCAACAGCACCACATGGTTCTGTCCCAGGTAGAGGAAGGAGTCTATCAGGACAGTGCAAATGCAGATGTCTGCAGGACCCAAGGGGATGCCTGTAGCTTTCCAGCTGACACTAGATGATGTAGTTTATACGCTTGTCCATCTTGCGCAGCAGTCACAGCACATGAACTTTCCTTCATTCTCCTTTCATATTGAAGGTCCCTCTGGTCCAGCAGCAAAACCAAATGGGGCAGAGAAGTTTTAAGGTTTTTGGGTGCTAAATTCCCTTTATAGTGACAGGATGTCGTACAGCATCTGCAGTCAGTGGCTACAAAGATAGTTATATGATGTTTTCTGAGGTGCCAGAGTGTGTAGTAACAGGGTCATGGAAGTCTATCCCCAACATCTGACAGCTTCGGGAGCCCATTTCAAACTGTTAGTACACTTCAGAACACAGGAATATATATCCACGCAGAAATAATAGTGTTTTAAAGAAATGGCCCAATGTTTCTTGGTCAGGGTCACAAACCCCTCAAAGGTCATGAAAGTGTTCAAAAGGGTCATGAAATTTTAGACAGCAGAAGTCAGCAGCAACTCAGTTCCTCCAGAGAGGCAAAGTGAGAATAGGCTGTAAGTATCGGCTGTCAGTGCTTGTAGTAGCAAGGGAATTGCTAACTACACGACCTTTAATTGCTGTCATTGCTCAGTTCTGGCAGGGGCAGGGAGGTGATCACAAGCACATGCACCCAGCAGTAACATTCCTATCACTGTCCTGAAGAAGGGAGCTGCTTTGGGCTTGGGAAGGAACAGTCGCACGGAAAAAGATTAACTCCAAGGGAAATGGTCTTTGTAAATGTTCGAGAGACTCTAGTAAAGTATAATGCTTCTGCGTTAGAGGAGGGTAAGGAAGGCAGTGCCTCTGCTGCTGGGTAGGGTCTGCCTTGTTTGGTAACACCACCAATATAAGTCCATATTCTTCAACAGCCTCTGCCATTCTGTGTATTGCCTTTCTGCTTCCTGCAGTGTTTCATTTCATCAGCTTAAGGGTCACTGCAGCCTTTTCACTTAATCACTATACAAATTATTTAGCTGGCTCACTTATTTCCTTTTTTTTGCTTTACTCCCATACTCTGTGGACCCCGCAGAGCTAGATTCTGGTGTGAAAGGTTTAAGACTCCAGACAGTTGTGAAACTACTTTGGCAAATTAGCATCTTTGGTTGAGATTAGTCTTAAAGTTATGTGACATCTGAAGACAAAAACCTGTAAATCTTTCTAAAATGCTAGGCCAATAGCTTCGACATGTAATAAATACTGAAATTCTGTAAAACATTGCAATCCATTTTATCATCTTTTCTAAACAGAAAGAGCAAAGTCAGGAAATTCATTGCTGAGGAGTTATACTTTTCTTTGAACCTACTTGATACTAAACATTTGGGGAGTCAAAGGAGCCAGGTTTCAATGTAAACAGGCAAATGATTGAATTAAATGCTCAAAGTAAAGTATTCATTTTTGCTTATGTGTTGAGTGAGCTCTTATGATAATGGGATAATAATGCTTTGTAATCATGTAGTGCTTTCCAGCTAAAAAAGTAGAGCAAAGCCTTAATCCTTCTAGTGCCCATATTTAAATGTTATCTGTCTTACCTGCCTATCCCCTCATAGGCTATAAATGTCATATTTCTACCCTCCTGACCTCTCTTAGGCCATAGACCCATGTTCTCTAAGTGTACCAGCAAAAGATTTACAAATCCCAGACACTCACAACTACCTCATCATCATAAAAATATCACCCCTTCCTCAGAAGTGCCAGCTAAATAGCTTTGTTTGTGCCTTAATACATTTTATTTAAATCAAGCCAGCCTATCTTAGACCAGGTTTTAAATAACAGACTCTTTTACTAAGCAAGATTGCTTTGATTAGAATAACTGAAAGAAAGACTCTAAGAGATATTCAGTCCCCATATCTGAGGAGCCAGTGTCCTTAATTAGGTGGGAAATGAGGAGTGGAGAGGACACTTGGGGATTAAACTGCTTCAGCCATTACAGCTGGAACTTGAAAAGCATATATACCAACAACATTATTAGCATGCTGCTGCCAATCCCCCTGCCTGCTTTTCCACTTTTTATTAGCTGCTACTGTAATTTTCTCTAAAATGTTTGGATCGTATGCCCTGCTGCATTCTATGCACAAGAGCTCCCCAGTTACCCCAGACTGTTATGTTGCCTCTTTAAAACTCACCTCTGCTGTAGTGCTGAGTGGCAGCTGGTGGTCTGTGCTCTCTTCTGGCTGCTCTGATCCAACGAAGTGCCTATATCCTTCTGTTCTGCCTGGTATGTCCATCACTTTTCCTTCCTCCTCACCCAGACTGAGTGATAATTTGACATTCTTTCATGTTGTGCTGACAACACCTAGAATTACATGGCCACAATCAGACAGGCATCCTTAGATACATCGCAAAATATCAGTAACATCAGCAGAAGACATAAGTGGCTCCCCCTAACTCATGCAGCACAGATGGGGAAAGAGCTTGAATCTTTTGTCTCGATTATTTGCTGTAACCACATACTCCTCCTTCCTAGCATCTCTCTCCAAAACATACATCGATTAACCTTTTAATTGCATTGAGCCGCTGCTTTTGCCTTTCTGCCAATGGAAACCTTTGTAATACCGACAGTCCCCAAGGAATGCTGTTGGGACCCAAAGGACAGTGAAGTTGTTTATTTTAAAGGTTAAAATCTGAAGAGGCGGAATTAAATAAATAGGAAGGACAAATTCACATGCCAGAAATTGTACCTTGTGTGCACAGAGTGGAAGGATGTTACTGAGTGTCTGCAACTGTGAGGGCAGAAAGCCTCCAAGGCCAGACTGGGACATATAGGCTGGGATGTACAGTCAGGGACTCATCTGGAAGACAAGAATTGCTCTGAGAGGTTGTTGCCAAGGGGGTCCTTTTCCCAAACACACCACCTCGCACTGATCATCAGGATGTATTCAGTTTGTCTGGGCTCTGCCACGGTCCAACCCTGTGGGCTGTGGTCTCAGAGGAGCTGACAGCCAGCCACACTTGCCATTTTCAGGGGACAATACTGGTGACAAGCCATGACAATGGGCTATGTTTAGCCATGGCAGTACAAACAGCACGTCACATCTGGAGAGGAGGCTGCAGCCTATTTTTTCAGACGAAGGTGTCAGATAAGTGTCTCCCATGGGCATGGAGATGGGCATGATTGCCTTGATAAAATGCTTGTAGACATGCTACTTTCAAAACTTTCTCTTAATACAACCCTCCAAACCATGGGCCATTATTGAAAGTCTTCCCTTAAACTGCAGCTTTTTGCACTAGCACCTTCCTTGTCTGTTGAGGAGGGAGGGGGGTTACCAGGGGTCCACCCTGTGCTGTGTCCTTTGCCTGTCATAGTAGACTCCAAGGAGAGCAGTAGCCAAGCTGCCTGCGTCACCTCAGCTGTAAACAGAGCTCCCTCTCCCACCCCTCCCTTGCTGCCTGCCACACACCCTTCTCCGTCCTCCGCAAAGCCTTGGTTTTCTGGAGGAGGCTGAGCTCCGCTTACCAATTACACCAACTCCCCTCGGTGAGCACATGTGCTTCCACTTCAGAACCTTGTTTCATTTGCTTCTCCCCTCCGTAAAGAGGGGTTTCCTTGAAACCACTCTTCCAAGTGTGCTGCCACGTTTGTTTCATTACAAATTGTATTTTCCTATTCTTTCTCGCTGGAATGTTTTCACTGTCCCCTGTTGTTCCCTCTCTGCACCATTTGGTAATAAAATGATTGGGAAGTGTTCGTAGTAGCTGAACTCTGCAGAATTTCTCCCTGTTATGTTCTTGCCTTTTTCCCACCCCTACCACGAATGTAGTATCCCATTCCCACTAAAACCAAGTTTTAAGATGACAGCTGTCTTCTGTGTGATGTCAATCACTATAAAGAAGAGAAATGTGGACTGATTTCTTTAACTCCGTCCTGTACATTCTCATTACTGCAGTAATCCAAATATGCTATACTTGCTGAATAAGGAAATATCAGAGTGATTTCCAGTGTGACGAGCTATTTGGCTGACTAAAGGTTTGCTGGATCAAGCTCTCAATAGGGTCTGCACAAAATCTTTGTTTATTTTGCTCTGCTGAAATTGTTGAAATGGCTTCTTATTATCATTGGGTGGGACTGAAGAGAAGCACTGATGTCAGTTTTGTGACATGTCCTGTTATTTAAGTAATTCACAGTTTAGGCTGGGACACATTTGACCTTAAATAATTGGCTTTTTTTTTTTTTTTTTTTAGCATGAATAAATGAAGAAAGAGCAAACTAACTACTGTTGGCAAGGAAAGAACTTCTGGTAAACAAAAACTTCTTACAAGTTTCTTTTAAATATCACTCTAGGTCTGTCCATCCTAAATCATACAACACCCTATATCAAACCTATCTCTGGAGTTGTAAATCTTCCCTGGGAAGGGAATTCCAAAAGGCAAAGGGCTTCAGCTTCTTAGGGATCTGCGCTTCAAGGCTTTCAAAAAACTCCAGTCCTCTGCTGAGGTTCAGACCAGTGAGTAGCCACACTGAAGTTAATGGGTTTAATTGGGAATTTAAAAGTTAAGCACATGCTTAACCACTTGCTGAGAAGGCCTGGATGCTGACCCTGTGCTTGCAAGAAAGAAGATGTCCCAGGCTGTAGTGCCATCATCCTTCTTTGTGACAGCTGCTTCTGAGGCCCTCAAAGATGAATGAAAGAGTCATGATCTCCCAGGAGGTTTTTAAAACCCTAAGCCTTGAGTGAGCATACATCCTTCACTCTCACAATTACACTGCCCTGGTGACTTTAGCACTTGGGTTGTAATCAGGGATATTTTGGTTTACCCAATACTTGTACAGCTGCTCACAAAGACATGGGTGTGATTTTCACATCCACACATTGCTCTCATATAATGTTCACATTGTGCGTCTGCTCATGGAGCTAAAACATAGTGGAGGATTTGGCTTGCACTCTGTGAAAGAGGTTTTAGAGGGTTACTGCTGCGTCCAAGCGTGTTTCACAGCTGACATTTGTCAATGAAAAAGCAGAGCTCAATGAAAAGGCTAAATGTTCACAAGGAACCTCTTTACTGTGGGGTTAATGAGGACTTGAAAGGACTTGCACTCTGGCCTTAGCTGTGTATGTTTGTCTTTTCTTTTACTTTCATCTCTCCTCCCTGAGCCCTGGTCTCTTTTCATTCTTTTTTTGCTTTTTTTTTTTTTTCTCTGCTTTCAATTTGTGCCTCTGTATTAAACCAACTAATCTTCCTTCCTTCCTTCCTTCCTTTGCTCCTTCCTTTCTTTCTCTATTTCTTTCTCTATTTCTTTCTCTCCTTTTGCACTGTTTCAGGAGCCGGACTTGGGCAGATTTTTAACAGAAACCACAAAAGTGTCTATTGCTTGTACCTGCTCATGGCCTCTCTTGCTAACACGCAATGATTATTAGTGATAACATTACATGACAAACTGTGTAATAGACTCAGAAGGAAAATTCTGTTTTTGTTTGAAGACGTAAAGGCTTAACTTTATAGAGTTTAACCCAATCTTTTTTGATCTCCAACACATGGCCAGATGAAATACAGTGTTTGCCAGTTTTAATGCATTCTCCTTGGTCCTTTAAATATAGTAAGCCCATAAAGAATAGTTACGTCTCGTGCTTAACAGAACAAGGGTACATATTGTCATGCAAAGAGTTCTACGTATTCTAATGGAACAAATAGATGTTACTGCATTACCTGCATGCATTACCTGCTATGTTCAATAATGCAGAGTGTAAATAAAAATATAAACCTGTCAAAATACTAATTTTTCCATATTTTCTCTGACAAAGAGCAATCTGAAAACTCATACAGATAAAGGGAAGCTGCTATAACATGCAGGAAAGAGGTTTGTAAAAAGGCTTTAAATTGAAAACTAAACTTTCAAACATAATTCAAGTGTGTAAATAGAAGAATGTCTCAGCTCATCTGTTACAACTTCTAGCTTCAGTGAAGCTAATCCTGCTCTCAGTGCTCTGATATACCCTTTTGTTATCTGCCAATCCCTGGTTGATAAAGACATTTCTGCTCCTTGAGTCTAACAAATTTGCTCTTTAATTACATAATGATTGTTAAAAAATAAATTAACGCTTCAACATGTAAAATGTTTTCTAGGACAACATACTTAATAAGACATAGACTTAATGTAGGTATGTAAATAATTGGGTGAATTGACTTACCGCATCGAGTGGGCCAGACTCCCAGTATAGAGCAGTTATCTTAGTTTCTATAGGTCCTTATATTGTCGTCATCTCACAGGTTATACTTACACCATAAATTTAACAGCGTGAAGGAACTTTCCCAGGCCCTGCAAGTCAATGTTCTATAGTTTTAAATTATTAGAGAAGTTTCTGGCATATTTTTGGCCCATGTCAGCAGTTTCTCAAATTGTTCCCAGGCATGATTCTCAGGTTAGCACATGGCAGGAGCCATTCCCAGTAGGCAGTTGCCTTGTTTTGCAGTGCATGATATTTTAATATACTGATGTAGTATTTAATAGAATTTAGTAGTATTGATTTTGGCAGTGCTCCATGCCAGGTGGCCTCAGAGCCAGAAAACAGTGCTGGCCACATGTAATTTTTATGAAAGATGTAGACTTGGTATCTAAGCATCCACTAGTTGTATGTTAAGTGGCACAACTGATATATAATTGCATTAATTTTTTAGGAGAACAATTAGGACAATGCATAGCCTTTGGCTTCAGCATACCTAGCATACTTGCTCTTCTTGTTTTATGTGCCGTTGAGGAAATGCAGTGAACTCTATGAAGATTCCACAGTTCTTCCTTGGGGTTTTTGTCCCTGCCTCTTAGACAAAAGTGTAGCTTAGGCCAAAGTGCAAAATATTGTCCTAGGGAGAGAAAGACCCTTTGTGCTGAAGAAAAAGAGTTTTCAACCATGTGTCTTTGAAACTTTTAAAGATTTTTAGTGTATGCTGAAATGTAGGAATATAGGTCCTTCTCTCATCAAGATCTACATTCCTGTGGAGATGTCCTCCGACATTCTGGGCTTCCAGAATTTACCTGCCTCCTAATACCTTAATGCCCAGATATTCTGCGATGCAATAATAGACGCATACACCAGAGAGCAAAGGCATTTAGAGTCGTTGTCACTTTGCTGCCCTCCAGAATTAGACAGTTACTGTGCATGATGCCATTAGCAACATCATGAAATTAATGAACATTCTTAAATTAATCCCTAAATTAAGCAATTTTCTTTCTACACCTTTAATCTAAATGCCTTTTGCACTAAGCCTGAATAATGTTTCAAAGCATTTTTACTTGCTTGACTGCCTGCCTTCTGTTTTGATTCAATTAAGCCTTGGTAAACTCTGTTTGACCAAAAGCTGATCTCATCCAAGTTCTGAAGAATCATAAAATCATAGAACCGCAAGGTTGGAAAGGACCTACAAGATCATCTAGTCCAACCGTCCTTCTATCATTAATACTACCCACTAAGCTACTTAGTCATGTCTTGTAGGATCTCTTCCAGATGCTTCTTGAACACCGAGAGGGACAGTTACTCCACCACCTCTCTGGGCAGGCCATTCCAGTGCCTGACCACTCTTGGGGAGTGAAAGTTTTTCCTGACATCTAATCTAAATCTCCCCTGGTGCAACCTGCCATTCCCTCAAGTCCTGTCATTAGCTATCTGGGAGAAGAGGCTGATCCCCTCCTCTTCACAACCTCCATTGAGGAAGTTATAGAGTGAGATGAGGTCTTCCCTGAGCCTCCTCTTCTCCAGACAAAACAATCCCAGCTCCCTCAGCCATTTCTCATACGACTTGTGCTCCAGACCCCATACCAGTTTTGTTGCCCATCTCTGGACACGTTCCAGGGCCTAGATGTCTTTCTTGTCGTGAGGGGCCCAAAACTGAATACAGTACTCAAGGTATTCAGAGTATATCACCAGACTATATCACCAGAGCTGAGTACAGGAGGATGATCACCTCCCTGCTCCTGCTGGCTACACTATTCCAGAAGTACAGATGTGAAGAAAATAATGCTGTATGCTCTGCCCGTTGCTGTTGTTCGAATACTTTTCCTCTCTACCAGAGCTCTTTGTGCCAGTCTCTGGATATACTGGACATTTTCTCAGCAATTACATCTTCTAAACCTAATAACTTTATCACCTCTAGGACCTTCATGTCATTTTGCTGCAACAGGGATGTTGTCTGCCTACATTCGTCCTAGTTTTCTGCACTGGAAAAGGAGGCAGATTCCCTTATATCCTGTGCCAAGAGATTGTACTGCTAAACTCTAGTGGCAGCCATAGTAAATAAAATGTTGGTGTGACCCAAGTAGCTGACAAAGATTATACTTATTTATGTTAGGTTTACATGCCTGTCATGCAATAATCTCTATATGACCTCATCACCAAAAATCCTTAAGGACAGAAATAGACTTGTAGAAAGTAAATAACCTGAGCTTGGTGGTTTGTTTGGGTTTTTCCATTTTCTAGGCTGAGATCAATTGTGTGCATTAAATCATGTCCTATTTCTCTTCATTGACTCTAATAAATCACCAAATTCCCAGCTCAACTGAAGATGTCTACGTCATGGACATTTAAACATGTTATAAACTCTATCCCTACTCAAAACAAGTTTCCATCCCTATTAGTAATTTTGAAGAATGAATCTAAAGAAAACATATTGGTGAGATTTACTTTGGGATAAAATGCAAATATGGTAAATATATACCTATTCATATGTATACTTTTAACATCTTTATAGGTTTTTAAAATCTTTCATTCATGACAAAACACACCAGTGCTCTCTGCAGTCACAGGCAAAAATAAAGCTTAGCAGAAAGGCCTGCATTATATGCAGGTGTACAATGTATACACACATCCTTGTGTTCAAAAGCAACAATTTAGAAAGACATTCATATGATGAGCACCTGCAGGCCACAGGGGTAGAGATTCTAGCTGCATCAAATAAAATAAATTTATCTCAAGTAATCAAGAAAAGGCAACAGCATTAAAAATCCTGGTAGACGGACATGATGGAGTGGCTTAAGAGGGAAGAGGTTGAAGCAGCTCAGTGTTTTGTAATATTGAGTAGATATGAAAGGAAAATAATTTTTTTTTCTATTTTTCTGACAATCTAAGTGACTGTGTCTTGCAAATAACACAAAGCATATATTTAAAAAGAAATTGTTTCCTTGCTGTATGTTTGGGGTTATTTTTGCTCATTTGTTGGGTGTTTTTTGCTAAATTAGGGCTGTTTTACAGAGAATCACCAAGAAAAATGAAGGCATTGTTAGCTGATTTCATACCTATGGAGTCTTGCTAGGAAGTCCTGCCACCAACGACGTGTGCCATATGAACAAAATCTGGGATTAATTAAGTGAGAGTGAACTCCTAACCCATTTGAACTGTCATGCTGAAGGTCTGGCACAAAGAATCCGGGAGTTTACAAAGACTAATCACCATTGCAGGGTCCTGTGGGCTACTCTTCACACAAATGCCTTTGTAGTAAAATGAGCCTTCAAAGTGACTGTTGCAGACTGAGAACAACAAATACAGAGACAAGGAGATGCTCATTGTTTTTGTTCAAAGACAATTCTTTGCTCTCTAGAAAATAATAAATTATCTCAGCCTTAAAGTATTCTATCAAATCATAGCTCTGTATCCACTGATGTTCAGTGGAAATATAAGCTGAAGAGGACAGCTTTACTTTGGTAAACCTTTGGTAAAAATTGGTTACTTTTCTCTACATTGGTTACATGTCTGCTGCATTCTGATGGTAGAGTTTATAAAAGTTTCTCGGTTAAATCAGCTGGAGATCTCAGCCCTAAAGTGAACTAAATATAAGAGTCAAGAAAAAGTTTCCTGGAGTTCCCGAGTTTGAGAAGCTGCATTATAGAGCATAGACACCAAACACGAAGTAGGGTCCACACTCCAAGGTCTACTTGAAATGACAGGGTTTCTGTGTGGTCTGTTACAGCTACCAGTTTTCTTCAGCACTTGTCTTGGGCTGTGATCTAGCAGTTCCAACCTTGCTGGTGTACTGGCCATGTGTACATAATATCAAACAGTACAGTTTCTGAGGGGCTGTTATTTTTTCATTTTGTTTTGTGAGTTGAGCATTTAAAAAAGCTTGGGAAGCTATGCACATCAAATTAAAAATGAAGTAACATTGACATTAAAATTACTGAGGAGTCAAACATTCCACTCCTAAAAAGCCAATTTACCAGAATTCAAAAAGCTAACATAATTGCAATATCCTAGAGGGATCTGATTGAAAGATTTCTGGATATTTCTGCCAAATTATGTGATAACCTTGTAAATTCTGACCAAAACCATCCCACTTTAATCACCTATGTCCGCTCGGATTGCTGCTTTATTTGTTGGGTGTTTGTTTGTTTGTTTGTTTGTTTGTTTGTTTGTTTGTTTGTTTTTCATTAATTCTGTTTCATTAGCTTCATTATTGCTGCTAAAGCCACATGTAAGTCTTCTCATCAGGATGTGAAACCCCTTTTTTTTAACTTGCTCTACCCGTGTATGAAGATAACCAATACATGAATCTTGACAGAAACCTACCCACTGATCCCACTGGTCCTGCCAAAAGCCAACTCAGACCTAAAAGTAAAGAGAAAGGACCATAAGTGTTGAGACCACCTGAATTATCTTCAGTGGTGAAAATTCATCAAAAGATAGCATTGCATCAATTTGAAAACATGACAAGGTTTTGTATTTGTTTCAAATGCATTTTATTCACAGGGTATTGTGGGTCTTTGGAGGGAAGGGAAACAACACAGTGTTTGTAGAAGAGCTTGTGCTGATAACCTGAAAAGCAAAGTCCTGACCGCACCCTGTTTCATGAAAACATTTTAAAGTTTTATTTCTACTTGAATTCTGAAGTAAAAGTAAATTTTAAAAGCAAGCCTTGAAAAAGAGTCATGATAAATTGTATTTGATGCTTCTGCTTTATTAATGGGCAATACAAGTCAGAGTATCTTGCTTGGATTTAGGTAACTCATGGTATACTTCCCTTCTTTACTCTTTTCATGTACATTTCTTCTGGGTTACTGTTAGATACAGTGAGCGTTGGCTCGATAGACCCTGAGAACCTAGACCAGTGTTTCTGTTCCTGTCTTGTAACAAATAAAGATCTTGTGTCCTAACTGAAAAGTTTTCAGCAATCAAGGATGCTAAACAAATTAAGGAAAAAGGTGGAATGAAGCTTCTTCATCTATGAATGGGACAGAACCAATCTCTGTACCATATGTGATCTCAGTTCTATAGAACTCAGACAAGGAAAATAAAACCTTTGACTGTTCATCCTGTTTTCAAAAATCCAAGTAAATCCAAATGCAGAGCTGGAGCAGAGCTGAAAAGATCAAAGGGAAAGCAAAACCAGATCTGAAAACAAGGGGAGTTTGCTTTCACATCCCATGTTTGGCTTTGAAAAATATGGCTGTGGCTTGACATCCTTGGCCAGCCCTGGTTGTGACAGCTGAGGACATTGCCATAGCCAGCCCACTCCTGTCAGCTTACTGCCATGCCCCCAGGCAAGGCTGCTGCCTCCTCAGATCCACTGAGACAGACAACAGGCTAAAACCAGTCCTTTTTAGTAGAAAGGGCTTACTCTCAATATTCCTCACACTTGCCTGGCTGTGTGGCACACTGGATGAGGAAACACTGTGCTGAGACCTGGGGTCAACATGCTGCAGAGGCAATGACCACCAGTGCCAGGGCAGAAGCAAAGCACCGGTGGCCAAGGTGTGGAGGAAAGGGGATTGATCCTCCCATGCTACTGTGGTGGTCTGTGAGCAGCTCCTCGACTGTTTGGACAAGCCTCACCAAGGGGATGTGAAACAGCTGAGGAGACACAAGCCAGCCCCCATGATCCAGGATGGGCACCATCCTTAGCAGAACAAGAGAAGGAACCAGAGGATGTGGCTTCCTCAGCTGACAGATATGTGCAGGATGGATCCCAACACACATCTTCAGGTTAACAAGAGTTTCCTAAGAGGTAAAATTCTCACTGGCTGCAAAGACAGGCTTGCTGCTTCCCAAATATACAGAGTCTTTCCTTTTGTACTTGTAATAAGGATATTCCTCTATGTGCCACTAATTTTGTGGTTTATCAGAAGCAATAAGGAGTATGTGATTCAGCTCACTGGCCAAGTACCCCTTTGCCTTATATGGTGTGTGTTTGCTCATAAATTCATCATATGGGGATACTTTGGGTTCCAGAGAGTTAATGCTGAAAATGTCTTTTGGAAAAAAATGGCCTGAGCTGGTTGCAAAGCTACGGGGCAACACACGGCAGCCCTCTGTATAGCGGCTGACAACGGTATTTATTTTCATTTGAGAAACAGCAAGAGCAGGGCCTGCCCCAGACATCTCTCACTCCATTCAGAAAGCGATGTTTACGGACAGCTGCAGGGAGTTACTCACAAGAGGCTTAAACAGGGAGGGGGGAAAAGGGCTATTCCTCCAGGCCCACCCAGCCACTGGGTTTTTCAGCTGAAGGGCGGGCTCAGTTTCATCCCAACTGGCTGGTGAAAACTGAGCCCAAACAACTGTCAGGGTCACAAAAGCCCAAGAGATGGAAAAGACGGTGATAAATGTAGTGGCAAGTTGTTCCCCTGGAGCTGCCTCTTGTTTGTACACTGTCTTGGGGTTAACGTTGGTTTGTGGGCTAACACAAGGAAACAAGAAAGGGTCATTCACAGACATCAGAAAGATGTTTGGGAAAATGTTTAAAGTGCTTATTAGTTCAGAGGCCCTTTCAACACCAACAGCTCCACATGTTCCATCGGAGATGCAGCTGATTTGCACAAGTAATTCTATGCTCAGTTGAAACAGCATAAATGTAGTGTTTTGTAGTTCCTGCAGTGTTTTCTGTCTGTACATCCCACTGCCTGTTCATCTGTCCATGTAGCTGTTTTTCACTGTCACCCATCATCATGTCATACAAATATCTTCTGTATAAAACTGCAGGCTGTGCTTTTATTGTGTTTTACACTGTCTGTAGCATTTCCCCTTTCTTAGTCCACATGGAGGGATAAAAACTCCTTCTAGCAGAAGGATTCCTGCCTTTTAGGACATAATGATTTATTTAATGATCTACTGGTATTCAGCCTTTATATTTCCTAGATGTGTTTGGGGTTTTTTACTGTTGTTGGTACGTTGGTGGGATCTGGAGAGGTTAAAAGAAAATGGGGGGAGTTTTCTCATTGCTATGGCCAAAATGGAACCAAATCCCAGTCCTTACTGAACCTTCCGCAGACACAAATCACGGTTTTCCCAATATAGAAATGGAGCAGCATCCATTTCCTTCTGTTACTCTGGCATGTGCTGTGTTGAAAATGTGGGGTCAGTACATTTTTGGAACTTACTCTCACTTGACATTTATCTCACATATTAGCTAAAATTCTGGCCTTTTATATCACACAGTTACAAACCATAAACCTCCTGTGACTGATGAAAACATGTGATCTCTAGTATGATACAACTTCCCTTGCATTTTAGGGAAATCTAAATATGTTGTCCATGAGTATTTTGAAATTGAAAACAAGGCTAAATCTATATTGTCTTCACTTAGACTTTAGTTACGGTTTCATATTAAATACAGGCAGTCATTTGCGTGACCAGAATTTAAGTCCTTCAGGTTTTCGTCTTATCAGAGCTCTGAATAAACTTCAAAATGTTTCATCTTTCATATTTAATTCTTTGACAACTAAACCAAATCTATCAACTATAGAAAATATTATTGGTTTCTGCTTTTCAGTATATGGAGCCTGTGCACACACAGACGATATGATTTTCAATTGCACCTAGTGGTCTGACTAAAACCTTTGCATTTCAGTGTGCAAATAGCCACTATAATTTGCCTCAGTGTTAAAATAATAATATTAATAATTGCACATAACACATTTTACCACAGTAGTCTAGTTAAACACTAACTAATATGACTTAGAACATCTATGAAAGCATTGATGTCGTCTGTTTTATCAGTTATCATAAACTCAAAGGTCTAGTGTACCTGCAGGTACTCTGCTGCTGCCAAAAAGGAGTTAAACATTATGTGCCATAAGCAGAGAAACAGCAAAAGCACATAAAAAGTATTCATAGCCATGCAATAACTGGAAATGGGTATGTCAGATCCACCTTACCACTGCCAGCCCAGTGCCCTACCAAGGAAGGTAATGAAAACGAAGGGTAAATGTTTTCCTATCCTCACATTTGGTGATCACTTTGACCCCAATCATGGGAGAAGACACAACAACAAAACATCTCAAAGAAGACTCTCTTTGGTGTTTCTGCTACTGATTTACCCCATCTGGTACTGTCCCCAGGGATGGTAAGTCTCTGAGACTTCAGAAGTCTTGAAACACAAACATGAACAACAACGAGGAGCTCCGTTTTATTTTCTAGGACCAAAAGGGAACAAAAACGGCAGAAACAAACTCACAGGACTCAATATAGAAATAGATTGAACAAAAGAAGTAAAAGACTGTATGTGATAGTATTTACAGTAGCTTCTTTGACCATATCAATATCAAGCTATCAGTATGAGTAAAACACTGAGATTGTCTCTCTGCAGTTGTGCCCAGCCAACAAAGCTGAACCTCAGTCAAGTCCTAAATCCCAGTAACATTAAGCTAGTCCATAAATGTTTTGTCAAGATAGGCTCATAAAAACCTGTGTCCATAAATATTTTCTCAAGATAGGCTCATAAATACCTGGCAGCACCACTTCAATATCCCTCAGTTCCCTTCTGTCAGGAGTGTTGCCACTTAAGAAAATGCTTCAAGTAAAATAAAACAACTTTCAAAACTGTGAGAAAATTAGCCTTTGACTAGATCCAAGAATACATTCCCAAAGAAAGCCACAATTCTAAGCTCTCATATAAATCTTTCCTTGGCAATTAAGATTGCAATTTTCTTACTTTAAAGACTGTATGTTTTCACTATGCTTTTAGATTATCTTTTAAGTAAGTCTACTAGTAGTATGGCTGATTTTGAGAAGAGCTAGTGTGATGTTCCCTATCTGTCTAGAGGAACATTGTCCAGTAATGAGATGAACCTTACAGCGAGGTACAAACAAATTGCAAATTAACTTTTCCCTGGGGATCCACATGCTACAGCAAGTCCAGAGTTCCTGCTGAATGAGAGTGACTCCAAAAGATAGAATTTGATTCATCTGCAAGACATACACCAGATGGAAGAACAATTAATGAGTTTTGTTTTTCACTGGAAGGATTGTCTGGAGGGGCCTCCTTTCCTATTCTGTCCTGCTATTTTGCCTATAGTTCCCTGCTTTGTCATCCAAAGTGGCATCCTTAAGCACACGTGGCTGTTTTATTGGTATCCAACTGGAAGCCACTAGACAGCCTGATGCACACTAATGCTGTGCTAACTGGTCAGATGTGCCTGGCCACAGGGACTCTGCATGCTCCGGAAGGTATGCTTCAGCTGCTGGACCTGCTCCTGTACTATCTGCATGGAATGGCAGGTTGGCTTTGAGGCAGTGTGGATATGACCCATATGCCCTATTGCTGTTAAGTGTGAACCCTGTTGAACAGATGCTGCATGTAAAATGATGGACCTTAGCCACATGCCCCACTGCCCAGGGAGCCCTGCGGGGAAATGACCTAAGTGTGCCTGAGCCCTCCACCCCTTTGGCTTGGTTTCCACATGGAGGAACGCAAGAGCTCAGGCAAGATGGAAAGAGCTGGACACTGGCCAAGGTCTTATTCAGATGGCCAGGGGCAAGAGATTGGACATGGCCCTGGTGGGTGTCAGTTGTGGCAGAGCCATCTTTTACCCATTTCTGATGTGGAGAAAGGCCAGTTTTGCCACTCCTTACTGTCAGACCCAAAACATCAACCCAGTGAGCTAGGTCACTTTTAAAACATCCAATTTCTTCAGCAACAACAGTCTGCACTATGAAGCAAGGTGTGACTACTTACACTCAAGGCAGCTTTAATTCCACAGATTAACCATAGCACAGATTGACAGGTAACCAGACCATTGTGGGCTGCACAAATCTGCATGGGACTGTGGGGACCTCTACAGCAACTGCTTAAAAACAACCACATCACCAGGCAGAAGACAATTTAATGAATAACAGTGTCTCACCGACCACATGCCTGATTTTAGCCCCTTCCTGATGAAACTAAAATAAGACATAGTTAAGCTTCCATAAGGTATTTTACATCTGGGAGGTCCACACTATCAATTCCTACAGTTCAGCAAGATGCAGTCACATCTTTATCTCTTCTAGCTTTACCAGGCACCTAAACACTTAATTTCTAGCTCTAAGTATTCAGGAGATTTCCAATGATAATTCATACTGTATAAATTTCAGCTGGTAGGAAACAAGGTAGGATATTACCCTGATCTCCACAGAATGTGAGAAAACAGCCGAACTGAACTGAGTAGATATGCCAATCACCCAGAATACAGGAGAGATGGAAAAGGGGGAAAAGAATGATCTCTTAGTCAGTACATGAGACTCACAGGATATGGTAGGAAAAGAAGGTTTCAATTTCTATGTCTTGTATATGTTTGCCTTATATTCTGACTGTGATTTCCAAAATTGTGCTCAGATTTTGGACCACCATCCTGGTTAAAGCTTAGGAAGTTAATAACTGAATCTCCTAGGCAGATGTGAAAACTTTGGCCAAAGCATATCATCTGTAATCCAACTTGTTTTACTGTATTTTCCAATAAGTGGATGAAAACTCAAAATTAAACTTCCCGTGCTATTTTTTCGCCTGCGGGCCTGAGTGAGGCAGCTGTTTGTCCTACCATTGCTGTGGTCTCACATGTGTTTTCCAGTTTGGATGTTGGCATATTCATTACCACCAAAAAAGCAAATGCTGGCTCTGAACAGCCTGCTCATTTGAATCTGATCTCACAATGTCCTGTTTTCTTTCAAAATATACCCTTTGAGAGTGTTATTATGCTTGTTATAAAGTAAATGAACTTTGCTTCCTCACCAGCATAACCATTAGGCTGACAAGGACAACAGGCAAATGTAATCAGCAAGCGCAGTCAACAACAGACGGAAGCGAAATCAACTCTCTTTTAATTAGTCCTTAACTAATGACAATAAGGAACATTCAGCACCTCAGATACTTAATACTATTTCAGTGCAAGAGGAAACATATCTAAAATACCCATAGATGCAGCCAAAAATTCTGCTTAGATTGACACTCCATCCGTAATTCATCATGTTGTGGAAAATTAAAAAAAGAACCACGGTATCTGTTCAGGGCAGACAATCATGTCTGAATTTTCCTGATATTCACAGGAAACTAGAGTTGAAGAGGTTATGGGGAAGAAGGTCAGGATAGATATTCATGGTCCACATATATATATATTGGGTTTTTTTTAAATTGTCCTTTTAATATATTTTTGGAAACTACATTCACAAAAATTGTCCACTGGAAAAAAAGTTATAAACTGCTGAATATCCACAGTTTCAGCAAGTAAGCTACTCTTCAGGCTCTCAGGAAATCAGGTCTAATCAAAATTGTGCAACTCATTCAAAAATTATGTAACAGTCTAAAATATTTGACCAGATTTGAGTAAGTCACTCTATGTGTGCCTAATTTAGGATAATAATGGTCCCTGAAATACTTTGTTATGGAGTCTCATGAACCTACTGGGTCATTTCCCATGCTGCGGTCCTACTTAAGGACCCTGGCCACACTTCTTTTGATGCAGCCCAGGATATGGTTGGCTTTCTGGGCTTCAAACCCAAGTTGTTGGCTTATGTCCAGCTTTTCATCCACCAATACCTCGAGTCTTTCTTGGCAGGGCTGCTCTCAATTCCCTCATCCCCCAGTCTGCATTGATACTGAAGATTGCCCCTACCTAGAGGCAGGTCCTTGCATGTGGCCTTGTTGAACCTTATGAGGTTCCCCAGTTCTCAAGCCCGTCAAGGTCTCTCTAGATGGCATCCTGTCCCTCAGGTGTGTTAACCGCACCACACAGCCTGGTGTCATCTGCAAATGTGCTGAGGGTGCACTCTATCCCACTGTCTGTGTCACTGTTGAAGGTATTAAATAGTACTGGCCCCTGAGGGACACTGCATGTCACTGATCTCCATCTGGAGATTGAGCCATTGATTGATCCCCTGGGGAGGAAGAAGCCCAGGTTAGAGATAGATCTCCTGGAAAACAATTCTGAGGAGAAGGACCTGGGAGTCCCGGTGGACAGCAAACTTTCCATGAGCCAGCAGCGTGCCCTTGTTGCCACGAGGGCCAATGGAATCGTGTGCTGCATAGGGAAGAGTATGGCCAGTAGGTTGAGGGAGGGCATTCTCCCCCTCTACTCTGCACTGGTGAGGCCACAACTGGAATACTGCATCCAGTTCTGGGCTCCCCAATTCAAGAGAGACAGGGAACTACTGGAGGGAGTCCAGTGTAGGTCAACAAAGATGATTAAGGGATTGGAGCACCTCCCTTATGAGGAAAGGTGGAGAGAGAGCTGGGACTTTTTAGTCTGGAGAGGAGAAGGCTGAGGGGAGATCTTATTCATGCATATAAGTATCTGAAGGGTGGGTTGAAGGAGGATGGAGCCGGACTCTTTGCAGTGGTTTCCAGCAATAGGACAAGGGGCAATGGGTACAAGCTGGAACATAGGAAGTTCCACTCAAATATGAGGAAAATCTTCTTTCTGGTGAGGGTGATGGAGCACTGGAACAGGCTGCCCAGGGAGGTCGTGGAATCCCCTTCTCTGGAGGTTTTGAAGCCTCGCCTAAATGCAGTCCTGAGTGATGTGCTCTAGGCAATCCTGCTTTAGCAGGGGAATTGGACTAGATGATCTCTAGAGGTCCCCTCCAAATCTGAAATTCTGTGATTTTGTGACCACTACCCTCTGGAAACAACCATCCAACCAATACTTCATCCAGTCTATCCATCCAAACAGTCCATCCATCAAATCCATATCTCTCCCATCTAGAGAGAAGGATGTTGTGGGAGACTGTGTCAAAGGCCTTAGAGAGGTCCAGATAGATGAAATCCATTGCTCTTCCCTTCTCCATTGATATAGTCATTCCACCATAGAAGGCCATGAGATTGGTCAAGTCAAGACTTGCCCTTGGTGAAGCCATGTTGGCTGTCTTGAATCGCTTCTCTGTCCTCCATGTGCCTTAGGATAGTTTCAATGAGGATCTAATCCATGATCTTCCCAGGCACAGAGGTGAGGTTGACAGGTTGGTAGTTGCTAGGGTTCTCCTTTCTATCCTCTTTTAAAAATGGGTGCAATGTTTCCCCTTTTCTAGTTGGTGGGGACTTCATCTGACTGCCATGACTTTTCAAGTATCGTGCAGAGTGACTTGGCAACTATACCAGCCAATTCCCTCAGGCTTCTGGGATGAATCTCATCAGATCCCATAGACTTCTCTACATTCAAGTTCCTCGGGTGGTCAGAAACCTGGTCTTCTCTTACACTGGGTGGGACTTTACTCCCCCAGTCCCTGTCCATTCACTTGAGAAGTATGGAGAGAGAGGCTGCCAGTGAAGACTGAGGCAAAGAAGTTGTTGAGTCTGTTGTTACCAATTTGCCAGTCTTGCTCAACAGGAGGAGTATGCTGTCTTTGAGCTTCCTTTTCTGGATGACAACTGTAGAACCCTTTCTTACTATTCTTTTTATCCCTTGACAAGTCCAGCTCCAGCTGTGCCTTGGCCTTCCTCATCCAACCCTGCACAACTGGATAGCATCCCTATACTCTTCCCAGGATACCTGTCCCTGATTCCACTGCCTGTGCANAACCTACTGGGTCATTTCCCATGCTGCGGTCCTACTTAAGGACCCTGGCCACACTTCTTTTGATGCAGCCCAGGATATGGTTGGCTTTCTGGGCTTCAAACCCAAGTTGTTGGCTTATGTCCAGCTTTTCATCCACCAATACCTCGAGTCTTTCTTGGCAGGGCTGCTCTCAATTCCCTCATCCCCCAGTCTGCATTGATACTGAAGATTGCCCCTACCTAGAGGCAGGTCCTTGCATGTGGCCTTGTTGAACCTTATGAGGTTCCCCAGTTCTCAAGCCCGTCAAGGTCTCTCTAGATGGCATCCTGTCCCTCAGGTGTGTTAACCGCACCACACAGCCTGGTGTCATCTGCAAATGTGCTGAGGGTGCACTCTATCCCACTGTCTGTGTCACTGTTGAAGGTATTAAATAGTACTGGCCCCTGAGGGACACTGCATGTCACTGATCTCCATCTGGAGATTGAGCCATTGATTGATCCCCTGGGGAGGAAGAAGCCCAGGTTAGAGATAGATCTCCTGGAAAACAATTCTGAGGAGAAGGACCTGGGAGTCCCGGTGGACAGCAAACTTTCCATGAGCCAGCAGTGTGCCCTTGTTGCCAAGAGGGCCAATGGAATCTTGTGCTGCATAGGGAAGAGTATGGCCAGTAGGTTGAGGGAGGTCATTCTCCCCCTCTACTCTGCACTGGTGAGGCCACAACTGGAATACTGCATCCAGTTCTGGGCTCCCCAATTCAAGAGAGACAGGGAACTACTGGAGGGAGTCCAGTGTAGGTCAACAAAGATGATTAAGGGATTGGAGCACCTCCCTTATGAGGAAAGGTGGAGAGAGAGCTGGGACTTTTTAGTCTGGAGAGGAGAAGGCTGAGGGGAGATCTTATTCATGCATATAAGTATCTGAAGGGTGGGTTGAAGGAGGATGGAGCCGGACTCTTTGCAGTGGTTTCCAGCAATAGGACAAGGGGCAATGGGTACAAGCTGGAACATAGGAAGTTCCACTCAAATATGAGGAAAATCTTCTTTCTGGTGAGGGTGATGGAGCACTGGAACAGGCTGCCCAGGGAGGTCGTGGAATCCCCTTCTCTGGAGGTTTTGAAGCCTCGCCTAAATGCAGTCCTGAGTGATGTGCTCTAGGCAATCCTGCTTTAGCAGGGGAATTGGACTAGATGATCTCTAGAGGTCCCCTCCAAATCTGAAATTCTGTGATTTTGTGACCACTACCCTCTGGAAACAACCATCCAACCAATACTTCATCCAGTCTATCCATCCAAACAGTCCATCCATCAAATCCATATCTCTCCCATCTAGAGAGAAGGATGTTGTGGGAGACTGTGTCAAAGGCCTTAGAGAGGTCCAGATAGATGAAATCCATTGCTCTTCCCTTCTCCATTGATATAGTCATTCCACCATAGAAGGCCATGAGATTGGTCAAGTCAAGACTTGCCCTTGGTGAAGCCATGTTGGCTGTCTTGAATCGCTTCTCTGTCCTCCATGTGCCTTAGGATAGTTTCAATGAGGATCTAATCCATGATCTTCCCAGGCACAGAGGTGAGGTTGACAGGTTGGTAGTTGCTAGGGTTCTCCTTTCTATCCTCTTTTAAAAATGGGTGCAATGTTTCCCCTTTTCTAGTTGGTGGGGACTTCATCTGACTGCCATGACTTTTCAAGTATCGTGCAGAGTGACTTGGCAACTATACCAGCCAATTCCCTCAGGCTTCTGGGATGAATCTCATCAGATCCCATAGACTTCTCTACATTCAAGTTCCTCGGGTGGTCAGAAACCTGGTCTTCTCTTACACTGGGTGGGACTTTACTCCCCCAGTCCCTGTCCATTCACTTGAGAAGTATGGAGAGAGAGGCTGCCAGTGAAGACTGAGGCAAAGAAGTTGTTGAGTCTGTTGTTACCAATTTGCCAGTCTTGCTCAACAGGAGGAGTATGCTGTCTTTGAGCTTCCTTTTCTGGATGACAACTGTAGAACCCTTTCTTACTATTCTTTTTATCCCTTGACAAGTCCAGCTCCAGCTGTTCCTTGGCCTTCCTCATCCAACCCTGCACAACTGGATAGCATCCCTATACTCTTCCCAGGATACCTGTCCCTGATTCCACTGCCTGTGCATCTCTTTCTTGCCTAAAGTTTGATCAACAGGTCTAAACTCAGCCATGTTGGTCACTTGCCTTCTTTTCCTGATTTTTTACACCTGTGGATTTTTGGCCAACTTTTCTCAGAGGCACCATTCTGGGATGTAACCAGCTAAATCTGATTTTAAAGGGGAAAAAGAAAAACCCCCAATCTAGCTTTTAGAGTTGCCTGACAGCCAAAGACACAGTTGTTTGATTTACACACTGTGAAAAGTCATTGAATTAACCTAATTAATTAATTAGGACTGGGGTTTCATATGAATAAAAATCCCACTTCTGTATTTGTTTTCATCAACTCAAATTCCATGGAAAAGTACTACCTTCCTATCTACTGAGGGTAAGAGGTTGCATGTTTGAAACAGGGTCCTCACTGACATAGTGCATGACATAATCAGCTTTCCTTACGTATTGACCTGGCCAACATATTTTATCCCTAAGACTAAATGGTTGAATTTTCCCTAGTATAGTTTCAAGAACTAATGTATTTTCTCAGACACACAGTAGTATGTTTCAAAGTCACCTTCTCATGCCAAATTACTTCTGGGGTGTAAATTCTTTGCCTTCAGCAGAAGTACACTTCCCAAATGAAATGGTCCTATCTGTGACTTTTAAAATCAGATGGTTTGTAATATTTACACATTTTCATTAACGTCAGAACTCTAACTGGCACATCAGTACATCTGTAATGTTTGGGAGCGCCCTGAAAGCATCAAAAATGTCAACACCAGCCCTCTGTAGTTCTAGACTGAAGATTTCCACATGGACTGGAAAGAAATACCGTCACCAATTTAATAGTTAAATCAAAGCTTGGGAGGTTACCAAATTGTCCAGATGTATGTGTCTTGCTGTTGGAATCCCTTGTTACTTTGCATGAATACAGGGTTCCCTTCTAAAAGTGATTACAAGTGTTTGTGTTTAGAAATGTCAGGAGGAAAAAGGAAAATAATGATAGAAAAGTTCATGGCAGTCAGCCCTTCATTCTAACCTCCTAGCACACAGTGTAAAGGAGGGACTTCATGACTGCATCAAGAGTCTTACATGACAGCAACTGAACATAATTTTAGCAGTAGCAATAGATGAAAAAATATGTTCATACTTTCCTTTGGTTTCTTATTCTGTGACCAACATAAATGTCCATGGAGAAAAAGGGTAAGTAAATAAATTATTTTCGCAGGGGATAAGGTAACTGTTTGCTTTCTTCTCTGCCTTATGATAGCTCATTTCACAGAATCACAGAATGATATGGGGTTGGGAGGGACCTCTGAAGATCATCTAGTCCAACCCCATACACTATTTTATATAACAACAAACCCATATACTGTTTCTACACTGTTGTTTACTATAACCTTGTCTGAAGCATTATTCTGAATTAGTTTTAGACTGATTTATTATTTGGACTGCAAAAAGGGACAGAGTCATGGATGAAGATCCTAGTGTGCTACGTGATCAAAGAGAACAAAGTCCTTGCCCCAGAAATTTTGTTCACTGTAACTTGAGAAACATCAGATAATGATACAGACAAATACGGAGAATCAGTGAGCATAATATTTGCAGTGGTAAATTATAGCTGCCCAGGACCAGTTGATGATTCTAATGCCACCAGGCATACTTATCTTCTGAAAGAAGGGATTCATAATCCTTCCACCAAAAGGCAATGTTAATGGCCTGCACTAATCTCCAAGACCTGCCTGGGGATTCTATGGAAGATGAACCCAGCCAACACAGTGCCATGGACTATCCTAACAACATGGCAGTAGAGACCATTGAGTTCCTGTGTCCAGAGCATTGTTTGGTACTGCTTTTTGCTAGTATAGGTGGAGTCACTGACCATCTTGATGAGGCTTGATCAAAGCAAGCCAGCTGCCTTTCCAGTGATGTAAAACATAAGAAACTATATACGATGTGTCCAGATCATCTTAATAAAAATGTAATTTCAGCAAATAGACTCACTCCTGGGGTAAACCATATGAACAAAATTGAAGTGTTTGGGTTTCTTTTTCTTTCACCAGAGCAGTTTGTAAAACAAACATAGCCAAGAGTTTTGGAAAGGTTAGAAACCCTCAGGCTTTTGTGCATAAATCAGACTTTAATGCATAGTGGGTTAGCAGGTGATTTTCCTCCAGGGCGAGTTATTTCTCTGAACAACTTCTTTTTCTCCCTCCAGACCAGCTGGTAGTGTTCAATGTCTAACATAGATTACCAAAAGACATGGACAATTTATGTTTCATCTGTGCATGCATTTTTGTGCATTTACTATGTTAGACAAATCTGTTTTATTGAAACATATCCATGCACACACACACATTAAGCAAAAACACCCAGGGGTTGTGCGTATGTGATGTATATAAAACAAAGCCACAAAAGCAATCAAATACACCTTTAAACCATCTCTTAGTGTACTGCAGTGTAAACCACTTATGCCTTTGTCAAGAGGAAAATGTCTTCCCAGTGCTACAAACACCATATTTCAAGCCAGTGCATCATAACACTGTCTGTCCTGTAGTGGTGGTGACGGATTGTATGGTGAGGTTGCCACTGTAATCCTACAGAAAGCAAGTGAGAAAAAAAATGTTTTTTGAAAAAAAAATGGATTTGCTCATAGAAGGCTTCACAGTAGATTTAACAATTTTAAGAACTGAAAAAATACATTCTGATATGTGCCTTGATGTGTGTCATAGTCCCTTCATGCTAAAAACTGTGTTTTAATAATCCAAGTGGATCACTAGGTATAGTAGCACAGTCACACTGCCCTGTGAGTGGCCAGGCAGATGTACTCAAACCACCCGTGTTTAACACTTACTCCTCTCCCTCTCCTTCACGTCCCCATAGCTTTTTACTTATTCATAAGATTTTTGGTTTTTCTTTAGAGAGACATGAATGAAAAGATCCCTGTCTTTACAGTAACAAGGTAAGAAATGGAGCTCCTGTTTTCATAGCTACAGCATTAATAGTATTTTTTAAGGAATGATAGTGACCAGACAAACTACAATACCAAGATTTTGTTCTGTTCTTTGTGATTTTTGATGGAAGTTATTTAACTGTGGCACAAAACCCCACGAGCCCTTAGGCTCTTTGCTGTCCACTGATATCACTTCAGTTGGTTGTAATGAGATCATCCATTCACGTTCAGGACCTGACAGGAACATGCTGCATGCAGTACAAATGACTGGCAGATCCTTTCTAGACACTATTGACTATTTGAATCCTTTATCTCCTCCAGACAACACAATTTTATTGTACCAGTCAGAGAAACAGTAGTGATATTTGAATATTGCAAGAGTTTCTTGTAGCCTAAAGTTCTCTGATTTAGCATCGAGCTAAGCAATCGATATTTTAAGGACCCAATGAACTTCAGATGACATCATTATCTTTGTTAGTGAAACTGAACTGAAGTGTTTTCCCTGAAGACCTGATGACCATAGATTGGCTGGCTGGAGGTACGTTTGCAATGTCCACTCACTGGCAAAGCCAACTGCTGGCTCCCTGTCTGCGGGTACAAAATCCCACTTCCCTGTTGTCCCTTTCTGTTGGACCATGATGCCATGTGGAAATCATGTAGTGGAAATCAGTTCAGTTAAATTACCCAGAATAAATTTCAAACATCTATTTTTAACCCAGATTATTTCAGTAATTCAAAGCCCAGGAGGGTCCAGTTGCAGTGGGACCAGCACTGAGAAGGTGAGGACTTGAAGAGACAGGGACAGAGCAGGAGAGGAACGGAGAGGAAAATGAGGATCCAGTCATATAGAGGGCATGAGATGACATCATAATGGAGAAAAAAGTGGAATCAGTTTTCCTGCATTGTGGGAAACTAATGAGAAAAGTACCATTTTATGAACTGGAGTTGGGACCAATCAGGCTAGAACTCAACTGCTGTAATGGGGCAGAAATACATTATAGTGAGTACTAGGCTTTACGCTGTGACTTAAAGCATAAAACCTCAATTTAAGTGGCATGTAAACTAATTAATAGCAATACAAAGAAAATGAGTAATAATTTTTGTAAAGGCCACAATGGAAAAAAGCTTAACTGCCGCTTCTTATTAAGAGTTCCAAACCTCAAACATAAGTTGCAGCACTTTTATTAAAAAGTCTTAAAAATATATATAGAAAATCTGTCCCTATTCTTTCAAATATAGAAGTTTATCCACTTTCTACTATGTTTTCTACACTTCTCATTTCTGGGTTGCTGGAAACCTTTTTCCTAAGAAATATTTTGGGCTAATACTTACTTATTTCTGAATGCCAACAAGTTTAATCCTAACCTAGTTCGTCTATTATTTTCAACATAAAAGAAGGAGAAACAGAGCCAGCCTTAAACATGAAGCAAATGTTGTTCCCATTAAATTTAATGGAGATGTACAATTCACTATAACTAAGGCTTTTGCATATTCATTGCGGAGAGAATCAACAGGTTTAATGGCTTTGATATTATGAACATGAAAAACTCTGCCAGGACACATGATGGTATGGCTTTTTTAGATAATTTCTTATTTTTCCAAAATCAACATGAAGATGATGGACAGACCTGCTATAGTTTTCTGTCTGAAATTAAATCAAATACATAGAAGACTCAGAAATTTTTAAGAAAAAAACCCAACCAACCAAAGTTTCCAAGTCTCTTGGACTCTGTCCTAGTGCCATATATAATTTACAAGTGAAATCAAATCTCAAAGCACGTCAGTGAATTTTGTACAAGGCAAAGACCATACCTAGATGCTAGAGAAATTCAGCTAGGCTCTGTAAGGGATTCTAGACATGTGCAAGGGCTTCTGCCTACATGGGAGCAGAGCCAGGCAAAATACAGGTATGAATGATGACAGCTGGCTTCCTTTTCAGCCAGGACACCTAGGGAGATTCCCTATGTGGTGTAGCCCTCCTCAAACAACTTAATTTAATCCTTTAGCTATGACATCACTCTTATCATTCCTTTTTGCCATCACCTCGTCTATCACTGAAGCGCTATTCATTCATTCGTTATTAGAACTGAGCATTGACAAGTATATTTTAATAACATGTATTCCTTACAAAGGCTGTTTATTAAGCTAAAATTTCTAGGCCTATGTACAATTAATCATGAAGTGTCCAAGGCATATATTTTCATTATCTCTCTGGCTTTTTGATTGGATGCAAGCCCAAAAAGCCTGTCTCCTCAGATGACAGTGTGCTGGCACAACTGTGTGTGTTTGATGCCTTGCAATTCCATTGCTGCAAAAACAATAACCAATATGACAACTTTGCTGATTTATTGATGTGGCCAAGAGAAAATGCACCTTTTTCACTCAATAGAGGAAGAAAATATCCTAATTAAAATATAATTGAAAAAAATGGGTTTAATGCTATTTGCTTGCAAACTGAGATACCTAACATGAAAATAATCTTGAAGTTGAAGTATTTTCACTGTCAGGACTTTTCTGGTCTGAGTTGCATGTTTGTGATTAGTTTGAGAGAGTGAGACAAAGAGAGAAGTGCCAAATTGCCAATTATTTTTTTTCCAATACGACATTTTGAGTGCAGTTTTAGGTTTGATCAGGATTTCTTCCTGTGAAAGTTCTCTTATTGGAAAAACATGGTTCACACAAATCTGACTTTTCCCAGACATGAACCATTTTTTAAGACATTTTCAAACTCGTCCTCCTTTTCAAATGTAATTTGGTGGCAATATGAATTAGTAGGCCTGCAAATACAACATGCAGTAGCAGAAAGCAGATGTGAGGGAGAAAGTAAAGAGAATGGAAATGGCAAATCATCAGTGGGTTTAAAACTACCCACTTTTCTGCAAATGCATCTTCCTAGAGATCTTAATCCTGTGCAAAGTCCAGACAAGATCATTGGTGCACCATATCAATCTGGGCATCTGGCTTGAGGGAGAGGACTGTGGGCTGGGAGCCTGTGTCTGTTACTTTAGCAAAGCAAGGCACAAAGCCTTTTAAAGTAGACATTGCTCAGTTTCTTCTCCACAATATAACATTCTTTAAATTCACTTGGTGAAGAATGCCAAATAAATAAAGTCAGGTGTTGCTAGATCAGTGTTTCACAGGAAAGATTTATCTAGGATTATCTAGAATGAAGTCGTAAATTACCCTTGTTGGCTCCCATATTTTTGAAATGCGATAAATTCTTCCTAAATCATCAGTCAATACATTTCACAACATTTCTGCAGAAGTTTAACAATAATCTTTCCATCTGAATCTGATTAAACAGAACAAAGTTACTGAGCATGACCAAGTCCTTCTTAGCTTGCCTCGAAAAGCTTAACAAGAATAAATGTTTCTAACATTCCTTGTTTCCGCTCAGCATTGTATTTGCGTACAAGACCCAGGAAAAAGATCAGATAGGCAACATGGACATGTTGGGGCTTTCTGCCTTTGAAAGAAGTTCCTGAAACAGACTCCAGCTATGTGACCCTTACAAAAGAGACTGTTTGGGATCTTTTGTTAGTCAGTCACTTTCCTTCCCCCCGTGACTTTACAAACTCACACAGGCTCAGTTTCCAGTCCTTCTGTGTGAAGCCAGGGGTACATTAAGGAAGGGGAATCCACAAGGGAGCAGGTAAATGGTTACTGAAAAACATTTGTGTTGTAACCTGGAGCCACCCAGAAGTAGCTGTCAAAGAGCCAGTCAGCCATAAAATGGCAAGGGTCAGCTATCCACTGGGACTAGTTTTCCAAGGTGAATATAGTAATAAATCCAGGGCTGTGTGCAGAAGGAATTTGGATTCCTTAGGTGCTGGATACAGATGGTTTCTAGACTTCCATAAGAGGGTCTTCAAAGAATCTGTTCTTGTAAAAATGTAAAAATTCTCTTTAAATAAAGGTAAAAAATCATATAAAAGTTAATTAAAAAAAAATTACATTCATTCATCAATCTTTCCTTTCTTAGCTTTGTTCTGTCTCAGGTATATTTGTGTTCATTGTAAGGAATAAATTTCAACTGGAAAATAAAAAATATGGGAGAGCTCTAGTGGATGTAAAGATATTGTTCTCCCTCATTTCCCTCAAAAAAGTGAGGATTTGTTTTGGTTAGTTTCACTTGCCACAAGTCTATTTTCAGTATGCTTTTGGTGCAGTGCTTTAATAACAGGAGAAAATCAAAATGAGCAAAGACATAATTTTGTGGGTTTTTCTAAAATTTGATAGTACCATTGGTCTTATCAATGGACATGTATTTGTCTCTAGCTCATATTGTTTAAACTTCCTGTTAACTTTGCTTGGAAATCCCTTACTCATCTCCGAATCACAAGTTCTTGCCACCTTTGTTTTCTGAAATGGTCTGTCAGGTCAAGCCCAGAGCATTTATTATTAACCTGGATTAAGTTTGGAAGATCACTGTTCTTGTTTCAAACCTGAAAGCACTGAAAGTTTCTCTGCTTTTTTTAAGCTATACTTATTGTTTTAACACAAGACATGGCCTCTGCCTACTCATCTTGCCTCTCTGATTACAGTCATCTGTCCCTAAAAGCAATCATCTCAACATCTTCTTCCTTCATCCATCAATATGAGTTCTTCATAATGAAAAGTGAAAAAAAATATCATCTTTGGGTTCTTTCCTCATGGAATTGGTAAATGATAAGCTTTTGTTTTGATTTTCTGACAATATTAATTATTATCTGTTAATTTAATCAGGAAATATCCATTTTATATCAAATGGTTGCAAAAAGTTTAGCACATTCTTCCAGTGGAAAAATGTACTTGAGCACTGTGAAAGGACAACAATTCTATTTACCCAGCTTGACTTCTGTTAGACACAAAAAAAAAGATTGTGTTAATCTACATAGTGCACAGAGGAACTCAACTGAGCAGTAGTAGGGACAGGGCAGAGCAGCCTCTTAACACCAGATGCTTGAGGTCTGAAAACATAAATTAAAGAGCTGAGGGACATCAGTGGACCTGGGGACAGAATACGAGTGCAGGACAGCCTGAATACAACACTGGGGAGGAGTGTGAATGGCAGGTGTGAGATTCTAATTAAATTAAGGGGAAGTTGTAGAAATTAGTTGGGAGCTGAGGTGTGCATTGATAATCCGTGTCTCTCTGAATCTCTCTGAATCTGCCCAAACTAATCTTCTCCAACTCATCCACCATACTGAGGTCTGTGCTTTCATAGACCTTCATTATCTTCAACTGTTTTATCATCTGTTGCTCAATATTGGAAGATACATTTCCAACTCTGAGCAATGCACCTTTTGTTTGTGAAATTTCAAGCAGAATCTTCAGTGCTTTTCCCCCAAGCTGCCAGCCAGCCTTAGGAAGAGCTCCTATAAACTTCTGCAAATTAAACTCATCAATCCAGGTCACACTATTTGAGGTGCTAGACTGCTAAGATAATGAATGCGCTATCACCCTGATCAATATTGTCTCACTCTATGTTAATTGTTTATATCCGTTTATTGTCTCTGGTCTTATCTTTATTTTGTCATTTCCCATAGAGGGTTTCCTGCCTCGTCAGCCCTTGTCCAGGATGCAGGTCAGTGGGTTTCAGCCCTCGGCTGAGACACTCAGCTGTAGCATTAGTGCCACCAACAGAGGAAGATGGCATTGGTAGGGAAGACTAACTAGTGCCAACATTTTTATCTGCATATGAGCTGAAAATTACTTCAACAGGCAGAAAGTTGTTCAGTTTTGTAGAAGCCTTGGGAACCAGCTGGAGCCTATGAGACCCTGATAATTCACCCTTAAAGCAACAAACTCAGAAGAAAGCTGAAAGGACTCTTGCCTATGCCAGCCGGGAATAGGTATAGTAGTACAAAATGAGAGGAAAAGACGGAACTCCCACATGATTAGGATCAGACAATTTTAACTTTTTGGAGAAAAAAAAAGTCATAAATTTAGGAGCAATTTTTTTTTTCTTTTTGTTGGAGAGTAGGAGCTTGTTTATAATATTTGAACTTTCTGGATTGGCAAGAGGATGCTGGCAGGAGCAGGGGCACAGGTTCTGGCAGTCCATTTGGTAGCTGTACATGTAATGGGAAATTAATTGGATAAGCAGACACAAATAGTCCATATAATGCCAAGATTTTAGTATTTATGCCTTTGAATGCCTCCTGTTTTTTGGTCCAAGTTATTAAGGCATCTCATTTTCTGGAAGCACTGAACATTCAAACCTTTGCAAATCAGACCCTGAAAAATGATGCAAATTGAACACCAAAAATGTATGTTTCCAGAACCACCAAATGTTTTTTACAACTCTTACTGTGATTTAGATATTCCCTTTGTTGATAATCATTAAAATAGCATAATTGTTACCAGGCCTCCGCTAAATTTCAAAAGAAAACTGATACACACTTTAAAGTAACTGGAATGCTGATCATTTTTAGTTTTTAAAAACAAGCACACCCTTATCTAGTGATCCTTCTTAATGAAGCATGTCTTACATCTCCAACTGCCAGGCAAACAGGGAAAGAAACTGTCCAAATTGCTGTGCAGCCAGATACTTGCTCACTCCAGAAATGTTGCCAAATCGCTCATTTGGAAAGAGCCTCCTTCAGTCTGGAGGTGACTTTCATTTCTTCTAGCTATGGCAGACGATTTAGCGCTGCATACTTTTCCATAGGGAAAGTGTATGAGAGGCTGCCTGTTTCTCACTCTCTCCCCATTGTAAGTCTGTTCTAATACTGTTAAAGACACATTTCCTATTTGATCCACAGTTCAGCATAAAGAATTCATTTCTACTTTCCTAGTTGTCACCTCACAGGAGATGATTTGGAAGTGGATTGAACTATTTTGTGCTATTACCTGGAAGCAACTATACTAGCTGTTGTAGGGGTGCTTCTCCCATGAGGGGGAAAGAAAAAAAGTATCTCTAATTGCAAAGAGATGATATGGCAAAAATATTTTTATTAGTAGATAAGGACTTCCCAGTCATAAGAACAAATTAAATGTCACAGTGGTGGTTCATCAAGCTCTATTTCCTGCCTCTGGAGTCAAAGGCAGCCTAGATGTTTCCTCTTAGACATCTGAGTCTGATCTCACAGACTGCAAGTTTGGTCATACGTATGGGTTAGACAGTGACAGCTACTTGAGTGACAGGACACAATCCCTTAGCAGCAGCCATCGCATCATTACTGTCTCTTAAGACTCAGTTACAGAGCAGATGTGCTCCAAGGGGTATGATGCACCACTTGGGTTAAGCTTGGCAAGTGCACTCTGAAGAAGAGTAAAACTCCTATTGGCCTTGTGCACTACAGGTTAAATTGAGAGCTATTACAGAAATTCATTTGGGATGCCTGAGATAGGGTCCTTTTAAAACAGGAACTAATCCTTTTATTCAGGAAGAGGAAAAAAAAGTAAATGCTACTTAGCAGGGGCACTATTTTTTTCCCCACTTAGAATCTATAAGAAGTCATCACATGATAACATGCATTTTCCATACTGTCCTGGTTTGAGGTTAAATAAACCAATTTTCNGCTGATTTCCATCCTGGGAGCTACATACGGTTTTGTATAGACTGTATACTTTTTTTGGTAATACTTCTAAATTTTTTTCTTTTTATTATTTATTATATTATTATTTATATTTTCATTAGTTTAGTTTTTTTTTCAAAACTCCTGAATCTCATTAATCCCTTCCTCTCTCTCTTTTCCTTTGAAGGGAGGGAGGGGTCATCATCTGTCTGATTGATCAAAACCATGACACATAGTCAGTAAAGAAATACAATAGTTAGAGTTGCTTGTGAAAAGTCTCTGCTTGCCTGAGTGTGCACTGGGCTTGCAACTTTGTCTGTACAGGCTCGTGAAGATGTGCAAAATATCCCAATGGTTCAAACTGAACAGTGCCTGCCTTCTGCTGAGAGCTGGTGGTGGGCAGTCCACTGCTCAGGGGCTGGAGGTCCCATACCAAACCTCTCTCACAGTCCAGGCTGGGGTCACCGCATAAGCGGAGACTTTAACACTTGTGAATGTAGGCTGGATCAAAAAAACCCTTAGCAATAGAAGTAGCCTCTTAATTCTTCCAGAATTAAATCCTTTAGGGATATTACAACCTTCTTCTGTTTATCTTCATATTAAGAGAAAAATCAGCAGCTCATGTCATTAGCCATGCTGGTTTCCGATAATCTCTGTCACCCATCAGGTTTACTGGATAGTTTGATGGATAAGGATCTGCAGACAGTTCACTATTGTCTTTGTAATCCTCTAGTCATCAAACATGTATTTATGTATTGTACGCTTGTTGCTAAACAAGAATAATCCAGAGCAGCTGCCCACGTCATCACTCTGGGTTGCCATGGAGATGAGTCACAACATCTCTCTCTCAGGATGGTTTCCCGCTCAGGGAGCTCTTCGAGGGTTTTCCCTGCCTTCATTACACAGTGAAAAGCAGCTTTGTGAAGCAAAATTGATGATTTAGTTCTGCTGTGTAGTCAGAGATATAATTCTTCCAGTGATGCTAAAACTTTTATGAAATCGACTTCTGTGGCCATTCAAAAACTCCCAAACTTATCTTCACATGAAAAACATTTAGATATGAACCCAAAACACTGTCATTCTCTTAAAAAAAAAAAAAAAAAGTGTAGAAAAACCTTTCCACTCTTTTATTTGCACTAGGTTTTGTGAAGCAGGACCTGGTAAGGAAGGTGAGGCACCTGTTTGTGTCGTGGAGGGTCCCTGTGGATGAGCTCCAAAGGAGAAGTTAGTCAAAATTTTTTTGGTATTTGTGACTTCCCTATCACTGCCACTAGACCTGCACAGCCCAAGCACTCCTCAACTCCATCTGACTCCAGATCAGTCTCAGCATGTGATCAGACTGCCATTGCTTTTTGGAAGAGCACTTCATAGATTTTCTGCTGAGTTTCATGCCAGCAGTAGGGGGACAGGCAAGTCTGGACCTGTTTGAAATCAGAGTGATGAGGACAGAAAATAAAATTAAAAAGCATCATGTTAAAAAACACTGTTAACAACGTGTGTTTTCTGAAGGACAATATATAGTTTGAGCTCTGCTTTCTCAGCAGAGTTCAAGGGTATGAATCCTCCATGGAGGGTAACATCATCTAGTGGGGCATGTAGCTACCCGAAGCTACTGCAGAGTGGAGAGGGACTTCAGAAAGCCCCTTGTCCTTTGAAGTTTCTAGTGGATATCTTTCCTCAAAGCTCTGCTTCTGGGCAACACTCTGCTCCTTTGCTGCTATTTGTTAGCCTCAGTCTCCTTGCTTAGAGCATGAATGTCTCTCTCAGGTTAGAGGATATAGGGTCAGGGCCTTAAAAGTAAATGCTGCAATGCTGAGTGGTTACAGCACGAAGGCACCAAATCCTGGAGATTTGCATTGACAGGGAATGAATGCAAAGCAAAAAAATGCTACAAATCCCTGTGCTGGTCAGGTGGTTACAGTCACAGGCAGATAATCACAGGTGGTTTTCCACAGGTGGACATTTGGGCTTAAAAATATGGGCAGTGTCCAAGCATTCTCCTCACAGAGGCACACGCTCATAATATTCATTTTTTAGGAGGTTTTGTCAATTCAGACCAAAATCCATCAAGTTTTTAAATTCCATTTAAAAGAAAAGGAGTTTGGATACAATTGGATCCAAATTGGATCCAAATACTGTTGGATTGAACAAAGTGTTTCAGTTTGATCTGGGAAATTTTTTTTTTTATAAGAATAAAATATATAAAAATGGCATAAACTCAAGGTTATTTGGGATTGAAAAATCAAAAGGCTTGTCATAAGAAATGCTGAAACGGGACAGAGATTTCAGCTGTGTCAGACCATTTATTCCTGGTCCACTTTCAAAAAGAGATTCAAACATATTCACAATGATTTCACAAATGGCATCCTGATTTCGAAATAACTGTATTTTCCAATTAAACAACAACAGTGACAAAGAAAAAGCTGTAGCATGAAATATTTTCTAACCAGCCTCAGTGAGTAAGAAAACTTCGAAAACTTCAGCAGCTGGATACAACGTGCAAAGCCTGGGAAGGGGAATTAAAAGTTCCTGACATGTAAATAGAGAGGATTTCTTATTTTTATTTTTCAGTTAAAAAAAAATAATAAAAAATTTTGACATCATGCGATATCAGAGCTCAAGGGCTGCAGAGACCCCACCCTGCATCTGGCAGGCAGGGAGGTAACCGAAAGCCACCCCGGTCTCCCGTGGGCCATCTCCTCACAGGTGGAAGGCTTCGGGTAACAGAGGGGGGTTTCTGGACGAAAGCAGTCAGGAGTCCCCTGGGGAGCCATGTAAAAATGACTCACTTGCCAGGGGTGGGGGCGTTTTTTGGAAGGAGGATAGTGGGGAGCAGGCTGCTCTGCTGGCCCTCTGGGACTGGGGCTGTGAAAAGACTGGGAGTTTTTATAGCCTGAGTAGGCTGCTGCTTCTCTTTTAATGTAGGAGGGAAGGGGAAAGATGAGAGGATGGATGGAGGGAGGGAATTGTTTTGGTTTTTGTTTGGGTAACAAAATCAGGAGAGATGATTTGGTAGAATTATCCAGCATGACTTTTTTTTTTGCTTGCATGTTTTGCTGACACAAAGCTATGGATGGTTTGCTGTAAGCAAGGCTTTATGCTGTGGGTTTTTGTTAAGTGCCCAATACAGAGCTGTTTTAGCAAAATTCCCTGTGTTTCTGCTGGGAAAGATAGTACTCTTACTGACAGCTCATTTCACTCAGTCAAAATGGATGTTGGGTGAGAAATATCCTAACTATGCTGCTAATAGACCGGTTCTGCCACGCTGGTCACACCAGAACACTTTCCTGATTTTAGCATCCCTTACACAGCCTTGGTAATTGTCTTGAACCCCATATTTATTTGACTGTTATTTGTTTTGCCTTTTGCACTAAGTTATGTGTGGTGCTGTAAAAATGTTTTCACTGTGGTGCAAAAGTACTTCAGGTTAACCTGTGTTTCTTGAGAAGTGAGGGAAAGTCAAATGCTTAACTCCAAATCCCACTTTTTATTTGTATGTTTATCTGGAGTTTACTTTAGAAATAAGATACAATTGATGTAAACATCAATTAAACAGTGGAGATTAAATCTGTTCTGAATTATCTTCATTTTCTCAAAGCTGAGCTCTTCCAGTGACCCAAAATTTATAGACAATATTTTTTTGTAAAATAGTCCAACTTCAGCTAGAAATGGGTTGTCTTCTCATTTCAGGCAGTGATTTCAAATAATAGCAATATTTGTGGAATGAAAATTATGCTACTCTCACAGTTCTGCTTTCACTAGTTTTGCTTGGTTTTCATGACTGTTTTTTTTTCTTTTTTTCCCAAGCCAAAACTAACAGGTATTAGAACAGTAAAATTGCAAAAGAAGTCTGCATAAATGCCCTGGAACTGAAACCACTATAGCATTTTATATAAATTTGAGTATAGCACTTTGCCAAATCTGCCATTGACTGCAAAGGCATGCCTAGGTTATTTACAGGTTGTCTTTTTCACCTTTTTGAAGGAATGACTCAATATTAAGAGATGGAAATAGGTTTCTAAGCAGCTTTTATAAAATATTCAATAAGGCATAAGAAGCAGCAAAATAATCTATTAACTCCCAACAAAATAACCAAACGACATCTCCTGTTTTGTATATTTTGGGCTTACTGCACAGAAGAGAACATACAAAGAGGTGACAGATTCATCCAAAAAAAGATGCAGCAAAGATACATCTTTTATTTTAGATGTATCCCCTTTGGTCATGCTGCAGTGTCGTGTGCCCATACTAATGTTAGACTCACTAGTCCAGATGTTGGTAGCTGTCTCTTTATCGTGGTTCAGAGCTGAGTATTCACTACATTGGTCTGGTGATTTCTTAGCCAACCCCAGTTCCAAAGAGGTTTAGAGGGTACTGACAGTAGGTTTAAGGTTACCTTGAGTATGTCTTCACTACACTGCCGTCACTGCCATGGCACTGACTTATTTCCACAGGAAACATCAAACTTCCAGAGGAAATTCAGTAGTTGCTAATGTCTGCAATTTCCTTCTTTCTGTCCTTCTGCCATTGCCGCTTTCCATCCTCACCCCCATTCCTGCTTTACTCCAGACTCATGGCTACAGCAATATGTGGAGGATATAATATCCCAGTGCTACACCAAACAGAATGAGATGTGTGACAAATTGTAATGACAAGGTTGATTTGGGTCTCTGTGGAGGGACTGTTTGCAGCACACGACTCGGAGAAAGAGGAGCTGCGTTACCATGATGAATGCATTTAAGCCATGGCATCTGAAGGATCTCAGCAAAAATAGCTCACTGTCTTCTCCCATAAATGATGCCTTTTTAGTACTCAGCTCTATAAATGTGGAAAACTGAGTTTGATATATGTGGGTGTTTGCTGTTTTGGAACTGGCTTAACTTTCTAATGACTTGCAAAACAATGTGTTACTTTTCTGGGTGTCCCCATGCCCCTGTGTTCCCCAGCTAGTGACCGTGAGTGCTGCCAGGCACTCTGTCCCAGTTTGTCCCTTGGTGGTTGCATGACTATGTCTATGGCTCTGTTTCCAGCCAGGCATTGCTTGGTGGCTGGCTGTGAAAAGGCAGGATTTGCAGTTGCTCAGGTTCTTGGTCCTGCTCCTTCATTATCTCCTGTATGTGTCCAAGCATTGGCTGGGTTTGTGACTCTCCCACGCGATTCCTCCATTTCCAGCTGATTGTGGTGGTAGCTCAGGGCTTCCATGAAGATACATGACTTTTCTTCTGCTTCTCCTTGCTGTGCTGTGCCCAGGCAGCATCCCCACCCTGTGAAAGCTGCTCAGGGCTGTCAAGTCCCAGGGTACAAGAGAAGATACAGAGTTGTGCAGACGTGTAAATGTGTGATGTGCCAGAAACAGCACCCTACCACATCTCCCCTCCTTTGCCAGATCCAGGGGAAAAACAGAACGACATCACCCCATATGTGGAGTCTTATGCTTTGAGCAATTGCAGCCTGGTGGCTCTGGTTTCCAAACTGCTGTGCCTGGTGGAGCACAGAACTCATACATAAGATGATACTAAACTGAGACCTTACTTTGAGTTTTGGGTTTCCAAGATGTGGGGTGAACTTCATTAACCTATAGGAATTTAATTTGTTTAGCCAACACATGAATACAAATAGATAAGAATGTACTTCAGGGACATCCTCCCTCCCTTATGGTTACTTTAAGCAGAAGCATCACAGAAACGTTCCTGAATAATGAGCTTTGTGCCAAAGACATTCCTGGCAAATCATATCCTCCTTTTCCTGAACTTCAAAATATGTAGGAGTTAAAGACTTATCTCTATAGCTGGTATTTGTTGTAACAAGGTGAATAGACAGAGCCGTATCACAGGAATCATGAATCAGAAAAAAATTATCTAGCGAATGGAAATGGAAGTGAATTTTCAGTAAAAGTGATCTGATTAGACTATACAGTTTTTTGTGTGTCTTTTTATTGCTTCTAGGAGTAGGATAAATAACTAGAAACAAAAGCATTAAATACTTTTCTTTCATTTTCTGTTTTTCTCTATTACATTTAATTGTTGAAATGAAAAAAAAAAAATCAACATGAAAACTAAAGCATCCCTGTTGCTATAGTTATAATGGTAAAAACCCTATGGGGAGCTATTGGACAAGAACAAAGTGACAGTATTTTCCCTCAGTGACAAGAGGCATTCATAGACGAGTCTGCAAGAGATTAGAAAGTGCTTTTAATCCACCCAAAACTGAATTTCTTCTGGCTTCTGGGGCTGATTCCTCCCTACAGGCTGAACTTTCTCCTTTTGGGCAAAAGTAACAGTGTCCCAGTGGAAAGTACTTCTTGGGATGGTCATGGCTATGAAGGAACCACAAGTCCCTAACTTCTTTGTAGAGCTACTCAGAAGAAATAACTTGCGCTCCAGCAGACCAGGCTTGTCTTATACAAGGTCTGTGACATCTTGAACAGTGGTGGTACTCTTATCCACTTGGAAAGCGTATGAGAATCAAAGATTCCATTTCCAGGATGCATTCGACTCCGCTGCCAGGCAAGCATTGGCCTTGTTGTTGCTGACCACCTGGACGCATTTTGCATCAGGGAAAAATCGGGGCAGTAATGGTTATACAGTACATGCATGAGAGTCCATAATAGTGCCAAAAGGCAACAAACAAAGGAGTATTGAGACAGGGTTTGTTTTTGTAAGATTATACTCAATTCAGTCATTCTATGACTACATATATTCTGTTTATTTATATAATAAGCTGCCCTTGTAAGGCTCTGGCAGATAAAAAAATGGAGTCTTTCCAGATGTGTGAAAAAGGCAGTTACTTGGAGAGGATTTTATACACTGTGTTGCTACAAGAGATTTTAACTCACCAATCATCATCAAGAATATTTGGATTTTCCTTGCTAAACCACAAAAACCTTAATGGGCAAAATCATTAAACATATAAAGTTATAGCAATATAAATATTTGACTAAAACCATTATTGAAATGACTCTTGGGAACCTGTGTTTTTGTAAATGTTAAGGGCTATAATGAATATACACATATCCTTCTTCCTCTCTTCTTTCTCTCCTCCCATGAAAGGGCAAAATTGCTTCAAGTTATGGCTGTAAGGCTGAGTAGCTTTATGAAGTTTATATTCCTTGCTTTGTCCTAAGAACAAAATTTCCATCCCAATGTATGGCATAGCAAAAGGTATGTTAATGTCTGATGGACAAATGTAAATGTTTAAAAATGAGCTGAGAAAGCTATATAATAGCAAAGCCAGGAGGCCACCTTGTAGTGCCTGTGTTTTATGATCTGTGTTTTTAACAGCACAAGTGTGAGTATATTATAGTTGATATTTGAAAGGAGAAGAAAATCCCTTACATATCTTTCCTAAAAAGTGCAATCACAGCAAACTTCTGCAAATTAACCCCTATGAAGCCAGTGATATGAAGGGCCTTTTTACAAAGAAAAGTTGTGTGACCTTCAACATCACTGTTCATTTGTTTTCAAGCCTTTTTTTCTTACTGCTGGCTTCTTAGGGGTGGAAGAGTTGCCATATTAATTGTGAACCTTTCTGCCCTTTTTTTGGTGGAGAAGAGAGAGAAAGGAACTCAGGATTTGAAACTTCAGACTTTTCTCTACATGGACAAGGAAGCTCACAAGAGAAGAGCATAACTTAGATTCTATGTTTTGTCATATTTTAGAAGCCTACATAAGTTTAAAATAAGGACTTGAGCCTATGATTCAGTGACCACCCTCTGGGAATTACAGCCTGAAGCCTGAAGGAATAAGGTAAGGAGAATAGTGGGCTGTTTCCTGGATCCAGGATGCCTCTCTGACTCCTCCAGGAGCCAAAGGGCCTGAAGATCTCTCTGGTCTGTCTTTGAGGAGTTCATCTGTCATAGATATACCCCTTTCCAACACCCCTTCAACTTTGAAATGTATTGTAATAATTTCCAGAACCGAACTTCACAGCTATCTCTGGTAGGACAGAGATGGCCTTTTGATCTCTCATCTGAACAAGGTGAAGCCCTCCACAGGTCTGCTGGGCACTGCTCTTCACCTTGAAGCTGACCAGTGCCTGTAGGTGCTGACCCTAACTTCACACAGCTGCTTTATGTGGGATGCACTGTATGCCTTTAGAAAGAGTTTTTTTTGATGAAGCTCAACTGCTTTCCTTCTCTACTCCCTTTGAAGTGATGTCACTATTTTGAATTTACGTGGTTAAACCAGAGTAGCCTTAAACACAGAGTATTCATGTGCCAGGAAATTGTGGATTTAGTGAAAGCTCACAACAAATCAAAGCAAAGTATGAAGCTCTGTGTTTTATGTTTTTATTAACAAGTTTAATAAAATTTTAAATTTAATTACTTGTATAATCAAACAAAGGCTCTCTAGTCTCTCAGTATATTGTACAGTTTTAAGGCTCACAGATATTGCAGGAGGGGGTATGCCTTTTCCATAAACCTTTAAGAGATTTAATTACAATCACATTTCAAAAGTCATTTCAACTGGAAACATAACTGGAAGTCATCAAATAAGTTTGCCTTAAGATATAGTACCTGGCTATAATGTGCTTGTGTGGGAATAACGAAGGATATATTCCTCAGACACCCACCACATTGTCTATGTTCCCTTCCTTATAGTATATCTTAAGAACAACATACAGTAAAGTTTTGTTACTGGCTTAGCACCGAATGTCATTATAGCATCCAAACCTTCCCCCTATAGACTGTGCTATCCAGTAGAGGCAAAAGACTTAAGATATACGGCCCTTTTGGTGCTCTCTTTGCAGGCTATGTTTTGTGTTGTTACAGTCTTTATTACAAGCCTTTTCTGCATTCTGCTGAAGATATCCCTCTTCAATAATGTTCTGATTTGGCAATTTGGCATCCTCTAGTGCATATGTGTTAGAAGTATACCTTGATCCCATTTGGCTTTTTAAGTATGGAAAAGTAGAGCCTTTCCCATTGCAGCATATAATATTCTGTAGTTGCACCAAAACTTCTTTGGAAGAAACTGATAAGCATCAAAGTTTAGAGATACTAATGATAATAGCATTTTCAAATAAAAGTGTAAAAATTTAGAGTAATATCAGTAGTGACAGTCTTGGGTGGAGCAGAAAAGGTCTACCAAAGGTGCAATATTGACCTATAAGGACAGCTATGTCATTTTTTTGCACAGTAGTCAATAATAATATAAATCAAAGGCTTGGAAATCCTTGACATGCAACAGGGAAAAATTCTGATCTGCCACCCAGCAGGGAGGGCCACACAGCCCCCAGTCAACCAAAAATCCATCCCTCTTCCTGCAGTTTCAACCCCTGTCAGACCATATGTGTCAAACCCAACAGATATGTTTCCTGTGAGATCTGGCTTTCTCCTGTTGGTGTTCATGGCAGAAATGGAGGGACTAAAGCAGAGCCTTGGGCATCACCCCAGGCAGAGACAGACTCCCGTAGGGTAAACAAGATACGCACAGAGCTGCTGTGTGCAAGTGTGACCAAGGATGTATGCACTGACTTACCCTCCCACAAGACTGTGGCTGGCCTGTTGTGCGGGACAGTTTGTAGCAACTCCAACAACAGGAGCTGACCTGACAACAAGGTTCAGTTTCTGGATAATGAAGAATTATTCTCTATGTGAATGTTTTCAGCTGACTTAGTGGACAGCTGGTGGAAAAACAATCTGCAAAGTAACGTAACGGATCAAGATGAGAAACCTCTTGACACATAATCAGAGGGTTGTTTCAGGACATCTGCATGCTTCCTGGTCACAGGCTGAAGCAGCAGAAAGGTTTGGTCCATGCAGAACGTCACAGAAATAAAAAAACCAAAACCATAAAAACACCCAACAACGTTCTCAACAAGGAAGAAACAAAGCAGTAAATCTAAGGTTGCTCTTTGCAAACCCAAATTCAAAAAAGTTAAGCTGGAGGGAAGGACACTTATGTGGCAGACTTTACTGGTTTTTAATTCTTTTTGCTAACGTGTTTTGGTTCTTGTGGGGTTTTTCCTCAATGCATCAGTCAGTGCTTACAGTGCTCAGATTAAGTTCAAAATGTAGCCTAATTTATTAAGGAAATCGCAGAAAAGAAAAAGAGACAACTGCCCCATTTGAGCTGTGATTGCTGGAGAGGAGAGCAGGTGAGCTTGGTAAGGCCACAAGGACTAAAAGCTCTGCATATCCTGCAACTGTGAAAGGTATGGAGTGACATTTGCTCTTGTGTATGATCTTCTTTTCAAGCCATAGAAAACAGAGGTAGAGCACTTGCACTGTAAAACAACTACGAGGAGAGGAGAGGAGTGGAGAGGAGAGGAGAGGAGAGGCAAAACGAGACTTTTTCAGTTGGAAGGGACCTACAAAGATTATCTAGTCCAATTGCCTGACCAATTCAGGGCTGACCAAGTTAAAATATGTTGTTAAAAGCACGTTGCCCAGAGGCCTCTTGAACGCTGTCAGGCTTGCGGCATTAACCACCACTCTAGGCATCATGTTCCAGTATTTGATTACCCTCTTAATAAAGGCAAGTTTCCTGATGCAGCTTTGAACCATTCCCACATGTCCTATCACTGGATACCGGGGAGAAATGCTCAGCATCTCCCTCTCCACTTCCCATCCTCAGGAAGCTGTAGAGAACAATGGAGTTGCCCCTTAGTCTCCTTCTTTCCAAACTGGTTAAGCCCAAAGTCCTTAGTTGCTCCTCACAGGACATTCCAGCCCTTTCACCAGCTTTGTTGCCTTCCTCTAGACAAATTCAAGGACCTACACATCCTTCTTAAACTGTGGGATGCAGAACTGCACATAATATTCAAGATGAGGCTGCACCAACACTGAATACAGTGGGATAATCACCTCCTGTCTTCAGTTTTATGAAATCTGTTGCAAATGGTCATGGAAGGGTTTCTGTAGTCAGAAGTCTGTATCTGGCATGTGCTCTGTTGATGTCCATCATAGACCTTGTGTCACCAAAGAAGGAGGTGGGGAGGATTGCGAGATGAAATTATCCGAGTGAAATTCAGCCTGCCACCTCACATCATCAATGAGACACTGCGTTTAGAGATGCACAGTAAATTTTCAGACAAAGCTGGAGGCACAGACAGCCAAAGAAGCCCTTCAGCTAGGGCTCCCTGGGTAATGGGCAGTTTGCATCCTCATCTTGAATCCAAGCAGTTAAATTCTGCCTTAACTGGCTCTGGTTTTCCAAGTAGGTGGTCTGAGCAGGAACCGCTGCTCCCGAGGAGAAATACAGGTGGCTGACGGCTGAGCTCAGGCTGCAGCGCTGCAAATGGCAGTGGGGCACAGTCTTGCTGGGAGCCTCAGAAACTCTTTCTTCCCCCTGAGCACATTTCCACTGCTCTCTGTCCCCTGGCATACTGTGCCGCCATAAATCCTGCTCCCGAGCTCACTCACTCTGCTCAGTTGTTAGTTTTCACACATGATTTGATTTTTTTTTTTTCTGGATTTTGCAGTGCTGAAATTTCACCAAGGCTGCAGTAATTTCAAATTTTGGCCCACTTAGCATCAGGACAACTGCCCAAGTTCATTTATTACAAACATATGTTATGAATTCAGTTAAAACAAACAGTCTCTTATTTTCTCAAGTCAAAATAATCACACTCCAGACTTACTTAAAGCAAACATAATTGAAAAGCAGTATTTTTTTAATAGCTAATCTGTTCTAGTAGTGAGTCTGAGATCAAAGGCAGGCAAAGCCCTAATACAGGCTAAACGACACAACAAAACCTATCAGAAGAGGTGAAATAGTACTTACAAGGTTGTCTCAGTCTCTGTCTTTACCGCTTCTTTTCTTAGTTTTTATATTTAAGACAAAACAAAATGAAATAAAAATAAATGAAGAATAGTGAAATAATGCAATGCCCAGAAGACAGGATGTGTCCCACAGCCAACTTGGAATTCTGCATCCTTCCCAGACTCGGTCCATGGGGATGGTGGTTGGAACCAGTGCCTTCATGCAAGCACAGTTAACATTCTCTTGTCTGTCCTTGATTTGTTTCAGAAAAAATCACCGCACAGCTTCAGAGTGGTCTAGAAAGAGATGCAGATGTTCCGAAGTAAATGCCTGAGGGTGCATGATGCCATGTGTCTGGTTTATGAGTGCCACACTCGGATATGATCCCAGCAGTGAATTTCCACCATCAGAGCAGCTGAACTTTTTGTGACGAGACAGACCACTGCCATTCACTGTCAAACTCTTTAAGAGAGCTAAGGTTGAAGCCTCATTCACCTTTATCATGGGGGATTAGATGGTGTAGCAGAAAGCTTTTATATCTCTTTCACCAAGTAGGGACAATAAATAAGGTTAACGAGTTTTGGTGTATGAGAGCTGATTTGTCAAAAATGAAGGAGACAGGTTTTTGCAATGCTCCTACATCAGGTCAGCACAGGACAACTCTGTTGGAAAGGTTTGGCACAGTTTTTAGACTCTGGCAAGTGCAGGTTTTATTGCTCAAAGCTCAAAAGTACCAAGTACCAGTGGTGCTCCCCTACTGCATGGAGAATCTCTTTTTATGTCAGTGGGGAGAATATATAACAGTGCCATGAAATCCTGTCTGGTAGCACAGATTAACTATTTGTGAAGAGCTTTTGTGCCCCGTGAAGTCAGATGGACAGCATCTCAGGCACGTGCCCTGGGGTGCAATGCCCTCACAGCATGATCGACCAGGGTGAGAGTCTGGTTCAAGATCCAGCAGGAAATGTGAAGCAGGAAGTTGAACCACTATCCTTGATTACTATGTTCTTCTGTACGTTTTGATCCAAATTTCTGCAAGGATCTGTGTATGGCATCAACATCTCCCCATCCCTCACCGCTTCAGCATGCCAGTCCCTCCTGTGGTCACCAGCATGACACAAGTGTGACTGTATATGAACACATCACGCTGACCCAGGCAGAGCAGAGAGCCAGACTCCAGCCTCCACTCTTATGTCTCGTAGCTCATGGTGGGGACTGCTCACTGTTGGTGGGGCATGAGAGTGAAGGATAACACAGACAGGTTGGCGGTGACTATCCATGAGGTCATTGACAAAGTATTCAAACAGCCTGGGCTCCCAATATTTTCCATGCCTCAGTCAACTCCCTTTGTACCTAATTCTTTCATGTTGATGTCACCTGAAATGTCAAATAAGGTTCTCCTTTTGTGCCATGCCCTTGATCACTTTGTCAGGATTAACCTTTCATGAGGAGCATGAGATCTCAACACAAGGGCACAACTGAGGAGTTATTAAACTTTCCTGCACTTCCACAGCTCTTCGGTGCACATGAGGGCAGGTTCCCAGTGGGTGCTAATTGGCTTTGTTTGCCACAGACTGCAGCAGGACGCCATTCTACCCCTGCCGTGCATATAAACCCAGTTTTGCATTCCCATATACTGCTGTGTGAAGCATCAGCTGAGAATGATGCTACTTAGTATTTTGAAAAGCATCTTCTACACAGAGTGGAAGGCAGCTCCCAGTAATTCTCCACTTGACAGTTATTTAATACATTTCAGCTCTGGTTTCAGTTCTACATTCAGATTTACAAGAAAAGGATTCCTGACATTTTGTCAGTTATTTCATCCATGCCTGTATTCCCACTTCATCTCACATTTCTTCAGTTCATTACAGCAACCCCTGCTATGACAGGATAAAGCCATACACAAAAAGCCCTTTCATAGCTATTTCACATCGATATCTATTTTTGAGAGAGAAACTGAACTGAAGCAGCATGACTCTCTAATTCACTTTTTCTCCTTGTCAGCAACTGGATTGTCAGGGCTAGGGTAGAGAGAGGCACACTGTCACCTCCTGTTTAGATGCCCCACTGGGACATAAATTCAGAATGAAGGGAGTGAAAAAATTCCAGCCCAGCCAAAATCTAAAACATATTTAATGTATATGCCAGATAAGGGCAGCTTTCATCTCCTTTTGTGAAGAGAAGCTTGATGCTTGTGAGACAGCTTCCGTATTGAAGAAAAAAGGGGTCCTGTAAAGACTTGACATGCAGTTGTTTCCTGACTACCAAATTATCTCTGGGCTTTTACCTAGCAGCTATTTCTCCCCCAGCACAGCCTATCTATTAATCGCCATTCTCATGTTCCTTTGCTATAACAGCTTACAAGATGGGGATTTTATTCTCCTACACCTGTTTTATCCAAGGTTGAGCAGGTCAGAAGGTCACAGAGCTTTTCTGTTTGTTTTGTTGTTTCTTCTGGCTTGTAGTACAAGAAGGAGAGATTCAATGAAATTCAAAGACAGGAAGTTCAAAATGGAAGAAAGAAAGCACTTCTTCACAACTTGGCACCTAATAGTGATACATGTCTTTGCACAGGACCAAGAAAAGTAAAGACTAGGGAATGTTTTAAAACAAGGTTAGATCTGGCAATGTATTCTGAAGGAGATATAAAGATGCAGATGTTGGAAATCGATGCCAGGAATATTTTGGAAAAGACAGAAAAACTGTGCCTCAAGATGTTATCTAAAGTCTCTTCAGGATTAGGAGATCTTTGTAGATTTTAGACGATACTTCAACTGCTTTACAGGAGATTGTTGATATCTTTATCAGATATGACTGGCGTTGATCTTTCTCAGAGAACATCTTGCACCAGCCAGGCTTCTGGGCATACTGAAAAAACTTTTATTATTATTATTAACTCCACCTCCTCTAAACCTTTTCTGGAAGTGGTTTATGTTACCCTAAATTTTTGTTCCAGAGAAATCAGACTCCTCCAAATCCATTTGGTTTCTGACATTTGCTAGTCCTTTAGTCCTCTGCCCCAATCTCTAGGAGCTCGAAGGATGCTTGCTCACTGTACGGCTGCCTCCTTGGTTTTCCTGTTGCATACAAGTTATGTCATGTGAGCACAATTGCTGCCAGTCAGATCAAAACAGGTGCTGAAAACTAGGCAGAGATCCCAAGCATTAGCTCCTTTGGGTATTTGATTGCCAGAATGATTTTATTTTTTGACTAGTGGAAGTAAGCTGGCTCAAACTGCTGAACAGAAGTGAATTTTGGTCCTACTGAAATCTGTGCAAACAGAGCCATGCCACTAAGGAGGGCAGTTCTTCTGCAATGGATCATTTCCCTCTTCCTCTGTGAATTCTCTATTGTACCAGAAAGAGCCTCCATTAGTCTCCTGGTACATTCTGGTCTCTGTGTCTAATAAAGTAGATAAAGCTTTTCCTTATTTCAAGAAGGAACGTGTGAGAATTAATACACTAAAAATCACAAAAACACCCCATGTCCAAAAGGTAATAGACAATCGTTTCACACTAAGCAGCCTGGTGGATTTTCCCATGAGCTGAGGGTGAAAAAGTGTATCCTTGCACAATCACACCTCAGACATGCATCCACCAGCGTCAGTTGCTCTGTACAGCAATGTCAAACTCATTCCACAGCTAGCGCCAAATTCCACATCCAGATACTCCCAGAAGACCAGGATATGGATTTCAGACAAAGGTTTTTTTTACAGCCCAGACTGGCACACCCACTGACTTCATGGGGAGGTCTGCACATACTTCAAGCGTAGAACATGGCTTTAAGTAGTAAATTGATCTTTATCTGCTTAGTCCCTTCTTACAGTCAATGTTGCTGAGTAAGAAGATGTGTTCCCCTTCCAGACCTCTGCAGCTTTTCCTCTGATCTCCTCCATCCCCATGTCTTTTCTCTCCCTCTTTCCACTCATCTCTTCCTCCTTGCATGTTTCCTTCCCTGTAATAGCTCCCATCTTCCACCATGAAGCAAAGAAATACTTCACATCCTTGCAATAAAAGCTGTCATTGGACTGAATTTACTAATTCAAGCTAAACCTAGTAAATTTTATTTCAACTAGGTATGGTTTCCACACATGCAGAACTCACTCTCTGCTAACCCTTTGGTTTAACGAGACTGGTATTACACCATTTTAGTTTAAGGCCCATCATTTTAGGTGACTTTCAGGTGTTAGGTTTGATGTCTAAATAAGTTAAGTGAATCCCAAACTTTCAGAGTGTCTGTAGGTCCAGGAAAGCAACCATGCTACAGTTACATTAATAAAACACTTTGCAATACTCCCTTGCAGTCAATGTGGTTGCAGAAAGCATATACTGACATTTACTGTCTGTGCGTTTCCGAGCCACTTGGTGATACAATGTCTGTGTTTTCAGATTACTCTTTTCAGTGAAAATGTTACTGAAATGGCCTGGTTTTTAAATAGCTGCACATTTTTTTTCTTGTTCAAAGTTGTTAAATAACAATAATTCTTTTCTTTGCTCTTTGTTGGGCAATGAGGAGGGTTAGACGCCCCAATTAAATGAAGGCTTTGACCCTGGAGGAGTGTGGGAGAGGAAATAGACGGAGACTAGTAGCGATATATTTTGGCACAAAATGCCCAAAGATCTGTAGACATTTTAACAAAATAGAAAGCATAACAGGAACAGTGAAGTAAGGGGCTGTAATATTTTACCAGAAGAGGAACCAAGGAGGAAAATAACACAGGCTTTGCCCCTTCCTCTGCAGTTCCACCCATACTAAAATACATCCCAAGGGAATACTTAATCAGTCACATGCAGTGCAAAAGTCCACAGCAAAACCAGTGGTGATTCAGGGGGAAGATTTTAAGAAAAAGAGAGCAGAATGAAGTCAGCACACACTCACCTGATCCCTTCAGCTCACGTGTCTGTGAAACTAGCTGCCAGGGTTGGACCGCTAAATTCCAACTTTGACACCATCCTATGCAGAAACCATACCTAGTTGAAATAACCTCAATCACATGAATTTTGGCTCACTCACAAAGCCCAGGATGTATCATTCCTGCAAACACTTCTCTCTTCCATGTGGACCAGCAAAAGCAGTCCCAGGACTGGACACACCTTGATGAAGGACACAGCATTGGAGTCAGTAGTAGGAAACTCCTGCTTTGCCAGTAAGGGCAGTCTACAATTAAAGTACCCAATATTTTGCCAGCCCTGGCAGTTGTCATGGGATTGCTTGCTAATCCATTCCTGCGAAGGAAAGGTGGCAGGGTCACGGCTTCCTGCACCTCACATGCTAACCACAAGACTCGGTGGAGATGAGGACTCACCTGCACCCACTGCTCCTGAAAAGGGCTCTTGCACATCACCCAAAATCCCCAACTTTGGGAACCCCAGAAGTTTGGGCATATTCCCCTCCCTAAATGCATAGTGCGAGCAGCTTCCCTTTATTAAGCAACTGCTTAAAAAAAGCACAGAGGAGTCCAAATTATGATTAGAAACATCAGTGCAGCATACATTATAAATACAAACCGAGGGTGGGGAGGCCTGAGGTGATAGACTCTCTACATGCTTTTTGCCAAGCGTTTGCAGATTTGGTAAATAAAAACGAAAATATGCGTAGCAATGAAAGCAAGGTGTACCATCCTCCTGGCTGCTGCTCTGCCACCAAGTGCCCCACACTTCACTCTTAAGAGCTCAGAGAGCTTCTGGAAGAGAACTAAATGGGCCTAATTTGCTCAAGAAAGCAAGAAATAGCTTTAGGAAAGAAACACTGATTTTTATGCTAAATGTGTTTGCTTTCATAACAACAGGTGTATAATGTCAGAGTAGGAAATTTAATCACAAGGAGAGCAAATACACAACTGTGGATTTAATTGAGGAATAATTAATTTTCTAAAGTAGCGCAAGTTACATTTTCTCAGGTTGTTCATTACACAGCATTTGTATGTAATCACTCATATACACAAAATGCATCCTGGGACGCATTAAGTATTTCATTTTCGTGTATTTAAAAAGGAGCTTCTTGCTGTTAAATTGCTCACAGTCCTTCCAGAATACACCAGTATTTATATATCTTTTGCCAATGTTTCTATTAAAAGAAGAGGTGCTAACAGATCAGTAAGATAATTTTCCCTCAGGTCCGTGCAGGAATATTCTATACTTTCCCAAAAGAATCTAGAATATAATTGTCATGGTTTAAATATTGACCACAATATTTAACAAAAATTGATTAATTGTCAAATATGTTCTTATTGTTCCAGTCTGGTGGTTTCTTAAATTATGATTGTTATAGAGGCTGTGCTTTTCTCTCTCATACACAGCTTGTGTGCAATACACACACACACACACACATTGACACAGTATATCAGACATTATTATAACTATTTTTTTCGACAATAATTAGTCCAGTTTGTGCCAGATCCTGAATAAAGCTCCTAAAGCAAAAAGCCTTAAAGGCTTTTCTCCTCTTTCCAATCTGTAGCTTGCTTGGATTAAGGTTTTAGGCACCCTGGCACCAAGGCATGGTTGCTTTCTTCCACAGGCAAATGTAAAATCCAGGATGTTTCTCATTCTGCCTGCATGAGAGCCAGCAGAATTGGCACTTTCCTTACACAGGACACTGCCTGAAGCCATCAGCCAGTCCAGCCTGCATCTTCTATGTAGTTACAAAAAGTGCAAAAAGTGAGAAACCACTGGATGACAGGCTGAAGAGATACTCACTGACCATTGTCTTTATCAGATACAAGTACAATTCTATCTAGACATCTTTACCCAACAAATTTCAGTTCAAGGAGTGCCTTCATTAGATCTGATGAGCATGACCTACCATCCTGCCCAGGGTGTAACTGGGCAGGAACCCTTTGGGTCCTGGCCAGGAGAGAGCATCACAAGAGCACAAACAGACATATACCAAAGCAAGCCTGCATCAGAAGCAACGCCTAGGCTGGCCTGCAGTGAGAATTACGCATATTGGGTAAAACCAAGTGAGCAATAAACTTGTGAGTATTGGATTCAGAAAACATAAGGGCATCCAGAAAATCATAAGAGTTTCTGAACATTTGTACAGGACATGCAGCAATGACAGTGCAATTATACCAATCCTAGAACCAAGGGAATATTTTTAAGAACATCTGTCAAACTAATGGGTGCGTGGATTTTTGATGTTATGTTTTTATGACTTAAAAATCACTGTTCAGCAGCAATTGTTCTTTCTTAAGACAAGTGTAATTTGCACTTCTGAATGTTTTCTTTGGGACTCATTGTCTTAAAGAAAAGCATGAATAGGCACATTATTAACCTGCACTGACTTAACATATAAAGAAAAATTTTATGGTTGCAGCATAAAAGTTGAATATATTACATTTCCTAATTAACAAATATTTTGTAATTTTACAAGAGAAGTTTCTTGGAATATGAATTGCTAGCATAAGTTATTTCTCAAATTTGTTTATGTCTATTAATATTTGACTTCTGAGGTAACATGCCAGATTTCAGGAGAAGCAAAACCTGAAGTGGACTCCAGACAGGATTTTGTATCTGCTTTAGATGTTCTTAATAGAATCATAGAATTGTCTATGTTAGAAGGGACCTTTGAGATCATTTAGTCTAAGCATCAACCTAACTCTGATAAAAAACAAAACAAAACCCAAAACAAAACAAAACAAAAAATCAATGATCCATCACTAAACCACATCACTAAACAGTAGGTCAACCCATCTTTTAAATACCTCCAGGGATGGTGCCTCAATGACTTCCCTGGACAGCCCATTCTAATGCTTAATAACCCTTTCTGTGTAAAAATTTCTTCTGGTATCCAATCTGAACCTACCCTGGCTCAACTTGAAGCCATCTCCTCTTGTCCTATCACTCTTGACTTGGGAGTCAATCCCCACCTCTCTATAACCTCCTTTTAGGTAGTCATAGAGAGCAATAAGGTCTCCCCTCAGCCTCCTCTTCTCCNGCTTTCTAGCCACTCTTCCCCAAGCCGATAGCACTACATGGGGTTGTTGCGACCCAAGTGCAGGACTCGGCACTTGGCCTTATTGAACCTTATCCCATTGGCCTCAGCCCATTGATTCATCCCATTCAGATCTCTCTGCAAAGCCTTTCTACCCTGAAGCAGGTCAACACCTCCTCCTAGTTTAGTGTCATCTGCAAACTTACTGAGGGTGCATCGATTCCCTCGTCCGGATCATTGATAAAGATGTTGAAGCTAACCAGCCCCAGTACTGATGAGGGGAACATCACTAGTGACTGGCTGCCAACTGGTTTTAACTCCATTCACCACAATTCTCTGGGCCTGGCCCTCCAGCCACTTCTTAACCCAGTGGTGTTTGTGTTAAATTCAGCAGAGTTTTGTCATCTACCTTTACAAAGGCTAGTTAGTTCAGTGGGTCTATACCTACTTTCAAAGATACAACATTAAATACATATAAAATCAAATGTATGCTGCAGGACACAATTGGTTAAGCAAATTTCTTGAAAGATGCCCTTCTTTGGCTGGCTATTGCAGCCAGCTGTTTTCAGGTTCAATATAGTTGTCAGCACATGGCACATAGGATATGTTCATTTCATATATCCATCCTAATTTTTAAAAGTCAAATATTCATATAAAGATGTATGATGTTTCTTTTCTAAACCAGGAAAATGAAGCATGGTTAGTATTTGAACACTTTTTCCATTCCCAAACCCACAGAGTTTCATATACTGTCTTGACTAATTTTTCCTTTTACACCTTTTTTACTTTGATAATCCCTAGCTGGTTTACAGGTTGAGTCCTGATAACACACTTTGTTGTTGTCTTGGCATCTATAATTACTTCTATCCACCAAATCAATCTTCTCTTCCCTCCTTATGAACAGCCCGAGAGGAAATGTGTTTCATATTAAAAACCTCCATTTTGGTTGTCTCGTTTGCATATCTTCTAGTGTATTTCTAGTTTACTCTCTCTCTGTTTTCCTCATTACTCTTAAAACTTTACTGTTTTGAGGTGCAACAGTCTCACCTATGGCAGCACCACTATATACTTTGAGCCGTAGTCCTTCTAGTCATCCCTTCAAAAATATTGGCTGCCTCCTTGATTACTTTTCCCCCCATGCTTAAGAGGAAATATCATGTATGATTTCTACTTTTGATGCCCCCTCCTGCAGAAAGCTACCTGCAGATTCCAGCTTGCAAACAGGTCGATGAGCTCATGAGGGTATTTGTGAACATGCGGATCATTGCAGTGAAATTCTTCAGTGTTGGGCCTGAAACACAGAGCTGTTTTGTCTACCTACCAGTGCTGGTTTTAGCATGTCTGTGCTAGCAGTCTCCTTATTCCCAGCCTCGTCTTTCCACTCTTGCTGCTGGCATCCTCCTGCCAGTTGGGGAATCTCTTTGCCAACTGCTTTTGGTCTTCATTGAAAATGAAAGACAACGCCAACATTCAGTGGATGTATTTTACTTCTGGGAAAAAACTAAGCAATGCGAACTCTCTAAGCAGGTTAAGCAGTCTCAGGAGCTAAGACAAAAGCATGCAAAGTGTCCAATCTAACTTGCACATGGCCTTAAACAACCCATGTCTTCCAGCCCTTTGTTCATAGAAATTTCCCATGTAGCAATTTTGGGGCAGGGAAAAGCTGTCCAATATTTTGTATACATAGAAGCTGTGAAGCTCTCTGTTCAGACAGAAACATTTGAGGAACAAGTGACCCTTGTAACAGGATATGTGTGATCCCAAAAGGCAGTGCATCTACTTAACCAGATGACATCGCAGTCCTGCATATATTATCATAAAGATTGGTACAGGAAGGGATTTTACTGAGAATACAAGTTATCCTGCAGAACAAAGGTGAGTTGAAGGTAATGGTACTTGAGCTATCGCTCCAGCATTCTAATGACGGGACATCAAAGTGAACTCTGGATTCACAAGCACCATCATCTGATGAACACAAGAGCAGCTTGGGGTTGGATCTGATGTTCAGCTGCTGCATCTTGTATTTGGACATGCTAAATTCATTGCTGAAACAAGTCATCAGAGAGATAGCAAAACGGGTTTAAACCGTTAATGTAAGTTAAAGACTTACATTAGAGATAAATTTCTCTTTTCTGAAGTCTTAAGTGCCTTAATTCTACACATTTGATACCGTGGAATAAACAGTGTTTCATATTGTTAAAGTAAATGTAAAATAATTACAAATATTTGCCTGTTTTGATAAAGGGATTTATATCAAAGCTTAACAATTGTTTGTAGCTGTATTCTAAGCCATTTCTTACCTTGGCATGAGGAGAAAAAGCAAATCTTTCAAAAAATTAAATGATTGTTATAATCATTCCTAGGAGTCTGTTGCACTTTTAACAAAGGGAGAAGAAAATATTTCCCTTTCCTACCTTGGATTCCATCCAGGATGTTTGCATCCTCAGAAATGTGTAGTCTTTTCCCTCTGCTACACCAGGCTTACATTCAAGAAGTAACACAGCAGAGCATGGATAATTTCACTGTAGCTGCTTTTATATATATTGGTACATATAGTTAATGTAGTCAAGTGTGGGTGCTTGCTGATGCTTTTCACTTGGATACCTTCAGGCTCTGAAATGTCCTTATGCTGAGGTTTTCAAATGTAATTTGAAGTGATCCCTGTAACTTCCTGAAGCAGCCCAAGCTGGCAGAGGGTAGAGCACCTGCCTTCTGAAAATCAGGCACTTAAAAGGTATTTGAGTACCAGAAATCAGTAGTTGCATCAGAAGACCTTTGCCTCTCTCCTTTCTGGTTGAAGCTAAGGTGCCTTCATTTTACAGTGGTTTATTTTTGTCTGATGTGGCAGAATAAACTGATTATTTGTACAAAGGTAGTTTGGGAAAACAATGCCAAGTGTGTCCATTGTGCTTGCTGTTTCTATATACATTGCAAATGGACAGAAAAGGAAAGTTTATCTATTAACTTATAGAGAGGCTATCAGACATCAAAAATAGAAGATATTAGGTAGGCCTTACCACTGCAATGATGTTATTCATTTCAGACCATCTATGGTCTCACTTCTTTGTTCAAAAGTTTTTCAAGTGCTTCAGAAATGATGTTGGTTCCATGGTGACAGGATGGGAAAAAAGTACAGAGCAAAAGACCCCTTCCAGATTGTACCCATTTCATTCATTTATCTATCCAGAGCTCAGAACAAAGAGAAAACAAAAACATGCTTGTTCCACTAATAAAAGCACTTTACTGATTTTTCTAATGCTGGTCAGAGATCATGCTAATCAGGAGGTCTTGCTATTCCTATTGTCTTTTTACTTATATGAAAAGAACATTTTCCTCAGCAAGGTGAACTCCTAAAAGCTATTTCTCTGCTCAGCCATAACAATTCACAAATGAATTAATTATTTGCCCTAGGGTGGAGAAAAAAATATCTATTCTAATTAATTTGCAGCTTCCTCAGTTGCTTTAGTAGTCTCAGATGCCTTGTCACCCTCAGCAACATATGTAGACACTGATTCATATGAGTTCATGTGCGCCCTGTGGTCCCACATGAATCGGAAGCAGGAATGAACTAGCCAGCAGACATGCCCTATGACATTTAGTTTCTGGGAACTCCAGAAAAACTCCCACCCGTGTCTTCATTCAGTAGCAATGTGATTTAAACACTGCCTGTTTAACACAGATGTGAACCGTCTCACAAAGATTCTTATAACTATTTCCCAATTGTATTTTTAATGAGAAATTACTAGTTAATGTGGGCTTAAACTGCAAATTCAACTATGCTGTTTCTCTTTAAAGAGAAAAAAAAAGCACAGGCATTACTATTCCTGGTGAGTTTGTTGCGTCTTGGGCTTCCTTGTACAGGAAACAGATGTAAACCAAGATGTTCCAGCTATCAGAGAAATGACATGCTGCTTTTCTCCTCTCTCTCTTTGGAAGACTTAAGTTTCCAGATTCCCTGCTAGAGATCCCAAATGCAGGGACAAGGGGAAAACAGAGGTGGG
>VZTM01038486.1:241-17006 GCA_013400555.1 Jacana jacana | reverse complement strand
GCCTTCCCTTTCAGAAAACATCTTTTCTTGATTTGGACTTGTCACCTTCAATGAAACATCTATCTGGGCAGAAAGGAAGGCTTTTGCACAGGAGCAGTAGAGGACAAAGACAAAGAAGCAGGGAGGGATTAGTCAAATTCCTTTTTTATCCTTGCATAAGATGCTGGGGTCGGTAGATCTGCTTGCACTCCTGCTTTGGCCACTATCCTGTGGACAGTTCTCCTAGTGTTTGGCATTTCCCAGGGAAGACAGTCTGCTGAGAGCTTACTGCAGCTGACTCCTGCCCATACACCCTAATTACAAGCAAACAAGCTGTGAAGAGAGATAGTGTGTCATCACATCATACAGCTGGACCCCAGAGGTAAAGTGTTCCTGGACTCCATGGTTAAACGTAGACATAGACTCTAGCATTGTATGAACACAGAGCGCTAGAAAACTGTCAGCCCGAGCCACTTCTGGTCAAAAAGAGAAGCCAGCTAACTACATATAACCACAAAAGCTGCTTTTTGAAAGCTGAATTTGATACAAGATCTGTGTGTGTTTTCCCATTTTCCTAATCCTAAATCATTCATTTCCCTTAACATCACCCAGAGCATCCATTTGGCAGTCAAATGTCTTCACAGTCCCCACATAGTTCAATTATCCTCTTTATCTCTGTCATGTCAACCACAGGGTAGCTGTGATCATTTTTGGAGGCATATTCTTTTGATACCATATGACTTCTACAATTGTGGGTAAGTTGGCCTTAGCAGTACACCAGAAAAATGAGGAAAATGTCCTTCTCCTGGAATCTTCCTACAGCCTGAAGTCTCAGCACTCAGAAGATGTAAACCTGCAAAGTGAGGTTACAGACATGATGGAAAAAGTCTGTATCCCAACGTGGACCAAGTATAAGTTAAAGGGTGATGGATCGCCCATCTCTTTTGCATTGGATGCTGAGGTATGTCACTTCCACTTGTCATACAGCTGCTGCACACCTCTCAAGGGACATGAGAGTTGGGCTCTTGCTTCCTCTGTGTTCTGCTCTTAAGGGTCCTCTGTTCTCCTGCAGTTGAGACATCAGGTCAGACCTGTGCTGTTGTAACCCCTGCAACTGACAGGACCTGTGCTGCATTGATTCAGCACTGGGAAGACTCAGAGCAAATTCCTAAACTGTTATTGGAAATCCTAACAGCTCACTTGATGCACAGTACTTTGTAAAGCTCTTGTATCTTGAACGTCCGTCTGGGTCTTCAGAGGAGCCCATAATCGTTCCCATCCAGAACAATTATGGCAGTTGACTCTCAGATAATTATTTTATCCTCCCATACACAAGAATGGAGTTGCCAGTAATAAGATATGCATTTTGCAAGCTACAGATATGGGGAAACAACTCCAGGGAAACAACTGCAATTGTCTGAATATAAGCCAATGAGATTTTGCACCATCTTGGAGAAAAGGACTTATCAGCTTTTGCATGCTTCAGTTCACACACTGTTTGCACAATTCTCTTTCCTGCTTTGTAACTTGATAAAAATCATGCCATACCAGGTATCCATTCAGAATTTCAAAGTCTGATAAAAAGTCATTCTTAAAATATTAGATAGAGACTTTTGAGGGAGCTTGAAGATATTTGTTTTTTCCTTCATTTGTTTGAGTTTTCACAGGACTGGGAGAAAAACAGGTACAAATTGTTTAATTGTGACTTGCAGAGCCATTGAAATAAAAATTCACAGGTCATGACAGTTTTATTTTATTGTAGCAAATACTTTACAGAACTTGTAGCTCGTTTTGATGTGGGGAACATTTTTTTTTTTTTTTTTTTGGGGGGGGTGTAGTTATGCAGTTCCTGGAATAATTGCACTTTTAACCCTGCTTAGTTCCTTTAAGCCTACATCTTTTCAAATCTAAGGATAAGACTTTCATTGTGCGGGTGACTGAACACTGTAGAAGGATGCCCAGAGTGGTTGTGGAGTCTCCATTCTTGGAGATATTCATAAGCCATCTGGATACAGTCCTGGGACACCAGGGCTGGGTGTCTTTGCTACAACAGGGGTGTTTGACCAGATGACCTCCAGAGGTCCCTTCCTACCTCAGCCATTCTGTGATTCTATCTCTTGATAGAACAGCAACAGTTTAGAGGGGAAAAAACAACCCACAAATTTAAAACATGTTAAACCCAATTAAACAGACAATGTACCTGTCTAACTTACCACCACTCAACAGTACATGTAGGGCTCCTGATACATCCTACTTTCCCCAAACTATGTCAAGGCTCCGTAGTCTGGAGCTAATGAGATGTAGCTAATGTACTGCTAATGAGATCCAGATCATCAAATGCGCTGTTAAACCCGTCAGTCTAATGGTCATATTCTTATAAAAGACACAGCCATGACATACATGAAATGCGTTACTACAGATGTTTGTTGACACAGTGACATGTCTTTGAGTCAGACTTCCTTCTTTTTTTATTCATCTAGTGGGTGGGATGTAAATTATTGCTAGCTTATACTATGTCAGCCGTTATAGTAGGGTGGATCAGGAGATGTCTCTGTCTGTTTCTTAACTCTGTCCAAGGAGTGAAAGCAAACTCACTATTTTTATTTCTTCTTTAATATCTAATTCTGGTAACCTGTGGGAAAGAGAGTCCAACTCACTGTGACCCAGCCCTATTGCTCCTTCCAGCTTTGGTGTCTGTTTATAGCTCATCTGCATTCAGAATTATGCCTCCCTTATCTGACAACTGTCTGGCACTGATTTAGAGTCATAGATACATATAAGAAATACACATCACTTCAAATAATTTGGCAACGCTATTACTCTGAAACTTGTTTTATATCAACTGTGACATTTCCTGTGTGGGGGACCATATCTTGCTGTAACACTATTGAGGCCAATAACTTGCTGTTGCTTTTCATTTGGTCCTTTAACTGCCATTTAACAGCAAGAGAAAGTGGGAGGCAATACCTCATGCTGAATGTAGTGAGTATTTAAATCCCTCCATTGATAAGGAGGAAGGGATGCTTGGTGCTCTCTATCAATAAATGGGGTGCTTAAACAAAGGGCCTCATTGAACTGGATGCCAGACTCTCATCCCAGTGATCAAGCACTGCCTAGCTCCATCTCAGGAAGTGCCTGAACATATGGAGATAGTTAGCTTCCCAGTGACAGGAGAGTCAGAACCTGAAAGCAAGGCTGCCAGGAAAAGCAAACTGCTGCAAACCCAGGAGATGTGAAAACTGTTGAATCCATATAGGAAAATCCACAGGGACACCACTATGTCCCAGTCTTGCTGTGCTCATTTTCTCTTGTGCATGTGGGATGTTTGCATATCACAAAGGACAGGAGGAAAGAAAAAAAAAAAAGAAGCTAGAAATGTGTAGCAATGATCAGATGCCAAAGAAATACCATGCAAACATAGTTTGCACCTTCACTAACGCTCTCAAATGCAGAGAACAGCATATACCCTGGCATTTATAAGAGAAACTCAAAGGTCCATGAAGAAGACAAAGTAATTCAATTTGGAGCATTATCCCAAGTTACCGAGCCTCCAAGGAACATTTTACATCTGTAGCTCATAAACAAGCTGGGAAACAGAACAGAACATACCAGCCCCAGGTAAAAATGAAATACATATTGTAGGATGTTAAACAGGTAAATAGAGCATTGCTATAAGGATTGCAAGATATTTAGAGGGAGGTCACAAAAGTTCAGGGGCAGATTTTGTTTCAAGATGAAATGCTCCCCAAAGTTCAGGTGTATGTTTTCCTTGTTTCTGAAATTGTTCCCAGCTGCTGTTTTTATTTCATCCTTTTTCTTTTCTTTCCTTATTATTTTCCTCATTTGAATATTCTAATCAAAACCAATAGAGTTCCTTCTGAGTATGTGGGAATAAAAAAGTTGGTACTCACTGAGCACACTGATTCCTTCTCCAACTATGATGCTGTTTAATGATTTTTAAAAATTTGTGCAAGTTCCTTGAGAAATTAGTAGAGTATAGCCATTTTCCTCAATAAAAATCTGTATCACATAGACAAAGCTCATACAGTAACATGATCTAAAAATTTTAGCATTCACCCATTCATACTGGTTTTCTCAAGAATTACTCATTTTCTAGTGAGAACATTATCCTGTACCCACTTTTACACACATGCATAACCTTTATATACATATGTGAGCCATCCTCACAGCAGAGCTTATCCTGTGTATCAGGTTAAAAATAAAGGCCCAACTCCTCAGATATGCATAGAAGAGTGCATCAAGTACATCATGTTTACTTCTGTTGGTCTCAATGATAAATAAGCTCTCAGGCAGGATTTAGAAATGGGAACTGTCTTGCTGAATTTTGGGTGTCTACTGAACTAGTTGCTATGTCTCTTTCCAAACAAGTAGGTCCACCCAGTACAATCAGTACTATGGTCATTTAAGGATCAAATTAGTCTTGTCAGCACAAAATATGGTGGCTGTACCAGTGATCCCACTGGTTACAAGGGGATTCTAAAGTGACTAACACAGAGACAGAGACCTTCTTTAAAAGCATTCACTGTTTAGATTAATTGCCCCTTTTTTTTCTGCTTAGGAAAAAAGGTCTCCTGGGCAGGAACTGGCCAATGTCTGGAACACTCATTGCTTTTCCTTAGCTAGGAAACATGGTTGACGTTTATGGCAAACAAATGCATTTCTATAAATTATGGCCCAAGATATAATCTTGGAAATATTTCCATACATGAGTGCTACATATCTTATGGGCAAAACTACAAAGCTACGGAAGACTAGTGTTCCGATGGTGGTAGAACCCTATTTCTGCTGGACTGACCAGACCAATAGCACCAAAGTTTGAAGTCAATGAAGGGTAGTTTTGATGAGACATTTTAAATCCAGATAGGCCAGATACCAGCAGGAAAGGGCTGCTGGGTATCATCTGCTGAGAGCTCAGCTGAGTCCAACTGTTAAGTCTGCTTCTGGTATTTTTTGCAGCATGCCTGTGTGTTTGAGCTCACTGAGATGTTTGTGCAAAATTGGCTAGTATATAAATGCAACTCACTTTAAATGTGGTAAATATAAATATAAGTCACCTTTGGGCAGATCTTGTTTCACCAGAAGAAATAAACTCCTTTTCCTTCCCTAGGACAGAGAGGAGATGGATTGTGAGCTAGAGAGATATCTCACATTTGGGATGAGAGCACCACAGCTCACTCTGTTTCAAAGCAGATAACCTCTCCAACTCACATTTCCCCAGCTTCATTCACAAATCAGTTGCAGAAGGCTGACGAAACCAGAAATGACGAAAAACTTCTGGTGACGGAGACACTGGGCAAACGAGAGACAGACACGGGGGGGCGGATTGTGCAAGACAGCTGTCCCGCCCTCCCCCAGCTGCTGGGAGCATCTAGGGAACACCCTGACAACCCGACGGGCTGCTGGAGGAGGCAGAGTTATGGGCATTCACCCACCGCCTGCCCGGCACCAGCTGACAGAGCAGGACACAGGCACAGTAGAAAGTAATTATGACTACAAAAAGCCCTCAGAGGGGCCCCAGCTATGCCGATCACACTCTTGGGTCCAAACACTTTGTCTAGCTCCCCAGTCTCTTACATTGTTTTGTTTTCTACAAAACAAACAAACAAACAAACATTATTATGGTGACTGTATAATAACAGACAGGTTAAAAAGACCTTTTTATGATAAACAGCTTAGATAAACTGAGATTTCAGCCCTTCTTCATGGATATTAAAGATGGCTTAGGACCATTTTTGTTCAGAAAACATCAAATGTGGAAATTAAATGCCTTCCTGTAGCAGGGAGATAAGATGTATAAACAGTTATGCATGCTAAAATGCTGCCACATCTTCTTTTAATTAAATATTACTAAGCCGCCCCGATACAGTCCTTTTCATGTCCTGTGAGTCAGCTGCTACATAAGGATCTGTCAAATTTAGAGTTGATTTGGAGTGGCCAGGAGACTCAAATAGGATGTCCTGAACTTTCAAATCAATCTCACACCTTTTTGGTGCCCTGAAAACAGCTTTTTGTTAAGTATGTCTCCAAATTTCCAGGAGTTTCACAGAACCATAGAATGGTTTGGGTTGGAAGGGACCTTAAAGCTCATCAAGTTCTAACCCCCCTGCCAGGGGCAGGGAGACCTACCATTAGACTAGGTTGCTCAAAGCAACTCTTCCAGGGATGAAGCCTCAATAACTTCTCCGGACAACCTCACAGTAAAGAATTTATTCCCAATATCTAATCTAAATATCCCCTCTTTCAATTTAAAAATGTTACTCCTCATCCTATAGTTACAATCCCTGACAAAGAGTCCCTCCCCATCTCTCCTGTAGGCTGCCTGGAAAGCTGCTATGTCTCCCCAGAGCCTTCTCTTCTCCAGACTGAACAACCCCAACTCTCTTGGCCTGTCTTCATAGAGGAAGTGCTCCAGCCCTCTGATTATTTTTCTGGCCTCCTCTCGGCCTGCTCCAACAGGTCTATGTCCTTTCTGTGCTGAGGACTCCAAAGATGGACACAGTAATCCAAGTGGGGTCTCACAAGAGCAGAGTAGAGGGATGGAATCACCTCCCACGACCTGCTGGCCGTGCTGCTTTTGATGAAGCCCAGGATGCGGTTGGCTTTCTTGGCTGCAAATGTACATTGTAAGGTCATGTTGAGCTTCTCCTCAACCAACACCCAAAGACCTTCTCAGGGATGGTCTCCAGATGTTCTCTGCCCAGCCTGTATTTGTGCCTGGGATTGCTGTTACCCAGGTGCAGGACCTTGCACTTGGCCTTGTAAAACTTCATGAGATTTGCACAGGCCCACCTCTCAAGCCTGTTTAGGTCCCTCTGGATGACATCCCTTCCCTCCAGCATGTTTACTGCTCCACTCAGGTTAAGGTCATCAGCAAACTTACTGGGGTTGTGCTCAGTCCCACTGTCCATGTCATCAACAAAGATGTTAAACAGCACTGGTCCCAATGCCAATCCCTAAGAAACACCAGTCCTCACTAGTCTCTGCTTGGGCATTGAGCCATTGACAGCAAGTCTTTGAATGTAAACATCCAGCCAATTCCTTATCCACTGAGTGGTCCATCCATCAAATCCATGTATTTCCAGTTTGGAGACAAGGATGTCATTCAGGACAGTCAAATGCTTGAACAAGTCCAGGTAGATGATATCAGTTGCTCTTCTCTAATTCCCCATTGCTGTAACCCCATTGTAGAAAGCCACCAAACTTGACAAACATGATTTGCCCTAAGTGAAACCATGTTGGCTGTCATTAATCATGCTCCTTATTTTCCACTGCCTTAGCATAGTTTTCAGGAGGACGTGATCAACTATCTTGCCAGGCACAGAGAGTTTTCAAGGTAATTCCAGCCTGAATGGAAGTAGACAGGCCTCTGGACCCCAAAAGAAAGCGATGTGTCTTTCTCTCCTTTGCAAATCTTCCCATATGAATTTAGCAGGCCAGTCATAGAAACTTTGTTTATTCATTACTGAATAAGTCACAGACTGGCAGTCGGCTGCACCTTCGACTTCAGAGATGAACAACAATTTCTAGGTGGCTGAATGTGCAGCTTTTCCTAGAACAGGTATGAAGAGAGTCATCTCTTCTGCAGAGACTGTTATTATTACTGAGAGAACCAACATTGTATTACTGAGAGAACCGAGTTACAGAAGGAAATAGAAATTTAAAATGAGTATAATAGAAGAAACATCTGTGTGACCTAGCTGTATTATTCAATAGAAAAATCCTGTTCAATAGCTCCCCTAACATATTATTTCTTATCTGCTTGAGGGTGGTCTAATGGCACTTTGGATTATATTACAAACATAGATGGATTGGTTCAAAATGTCCTGCAGGACCCTCTCCTCCACTCTTTGCTATTACCTACTATCATTTGGGAACTGTCCCAAAAATATGTGATTCAGCCCTTCTATTAAAAAGAAACTAAAGTGATTAGTTGAAGTCAGTAAGTAATGGGTTTTTCAGATAGAGGAAATTGGTTTGGGTCAGACCAAAACTAAATTTGTCCAAGTTTTATATTGAAATGAGCAAAGTTTAAAAATGTGTTTTGGCTCAAGTTTTAATGTTTCCTGTAATCTGGAATGAAAAAATTTCTCTCATTGTCAGATTTTTTAACCCTTTTGCTTAACTTCTGGTGGTTTTTTTTTAAGATCGGGTTAATTTCTTACCTGCCTTTGTGAAATGAAGAGTTTTGCTGAGATGACAAGTCAAATGTAAAAATTCAGCACTTCTGACACAGAAGAGTTTGATATTACTCTATGCTTCTCTCTTTTCTTTCCAAGTCAGAGCCATTCAACAACTCAAGAGTGAATTTTCCACGGAAAAATAATACATTCACAAAACAACATACTGGATGAAGTTTACTATTTTAAATGCTTCAGATGTAGGAATTGGTAGCACTTCCTTGCATGAGCAAGAGGCTTGAGTCCCCCTTGTAACTCCATTTCCCTTATCAAAATACCTTTTCTTCTGGCCTGTAGGGAAATAAGAGGATGATCATGCCCAAAAGAAGATATTACTGCACTAACTGCGTCCATTCCACTTTTCTCCATTCATATTGCTATTTCAGTGCTTCTATTCAATGATGAATGCTAACCACTCCTTCAATGTCAGCTGGTAGCTCAATTGTACCCCAGGGGCAGCTCGGGCTCAGAAACAGTTGGAGACAAAGCAGGTTATGGTACTCGGCACTGTAGTTACGGAATGAAAGGGGAAGAAGAAATAAGTGTAGGCAACAGCTTGCCGACCTAAAGACAGGGAAAGGCACACATAGTAAATGACTGGAGGGCCACTGTCAAAGTCATCTACTTGCTTGAAAGGGAAATATTAGTGTTATTTACCTTAAAGAATGTATCTGACAGTACAGACAGTGCCAACTTTCTGCATGTGCTCCATCAGTGGTTATGTTTTCTGATGTTTCCCGATCTTTGTTCAACACAGCATCCTGAAGAAGATAATTCTTAAATACCAGAAATATGGAAACACTGTCAAAAGTTTGTATCAAATAGAATGTTCAGTGTGTGGCTTTCAACTTGTTCTGTTTCTCTTGTTCATGGCGTTCTGTTACAGCGATAATGGGGGCTTTTATTGTGTTCTTCAGGGCTTTCCCTGGTGATTACTCCTATGACATATGTAGTCACTAATATTCAGAACTTGGTGTGCACTCACAAGCAGAAAGCACAGTCTTTTGACAGTGGGACAGGCAAGACTGCAAAAATTTGTCTACTTGTCAAGAAAAAGCTCATGCCTCTGTATTAGAATGAGAGTTGCCTGTTTTCTTGTTAATCAAGTGTGTAACTGGAAAATTTCCCTTTTTATTAGTTTTCCTTGAATCGTATTTTAATAGTTGTGGAGGAAGCAGTGAAATTAAATGAAAGGAGGACACTGGGGAACCACAGAAGAAAAAAAATCCCTCACTTTTGAGCTGCAGAGTTTGCTTTTTGTTGGTCAGCCCCAGCAAGACCTCAGCAAGACCCTCTCTGCCCCAATAACCCCAGCATGGGGGGCTGACAGACAGAGCAGGCAGGGAGTTATGACTTACATGTTATCACAGGAGGTGGGTACATGGCAGGAGCAAAAGCTGTGAGCTGAGAAGTTGGTCACTTGAGCAAGTTGAAAGGTCCCTGTCCTTAGATGTTCCCACTGAACTATGTTTTTTAACAGATTTTGTGTGCATTAACCCACAAGATCTTTGGCCCAAGAAAGATCTGAAAGTTCACAACACTCCCTCAGAATGTCTGATCCTGGATACATGGGAGTAAGCCCTGGTTTATGCCTAAGGTGAAAGCCAGGTGCACCTACTGTCTCCTTGAGTCTTAGGGCCTCCAGAACATTTGCTTGGAAGCTGGACAGCGTTACACAGCATCTGCAGGTGACCTGCACCCTTCAAGTGTAACAGTCAAAGCTATATACGATACAAAAGACCCTCTAAAACACCTTTAGAAAACTATATCTAAATGTTGGATTTGCTTACTTAATTTTTCATGTCTGGTGTTGAAACTAAGCATGTTGGAAGTTAGGAGAGAGTAAGAGCAACCAAACTCCTCTGTTGAAGTCACAAGACTTTTCTATTCTTACTGGCACAAGAGCAATCTTTCCCTCTGTAGCAGTCATCATTTTCCTTCTTCCTCATTTCTTTGCCCTACTGTGGGTTCATTGATTTCACTTCTGTTTACTCAAATGTTGTGTCAGCAGAGAGTGAGAGACAAATGTTCAACTTTCTACTGAAGAAGATTTTTTGATCCACAGATCCTCATGTGGAAGGGAGAAGAAAATTAATTTTATCACCTGTTGCTGCCTCTGATATATCCCAGGGGTGTCTGCCTTACAGGTAGGTAAAAGTCAATACTCTGTGTTCTAGAGATCTTGCCTATTGTTCTCATCTGGCCTTCAACTGGGAATCAATGAGAAACTGCTTGTGCCCTGCCACCCACTTTGACATCCAGCAGTGCTGCACTTCAGATAATAACATCAGCTTCAAATACCACAGAATCAAGTCCTACATGGTCAATACGGGCTGACACAGAGTTGGGGTGATCAAGAAGTCACACAACATTGGATGCACCCTCTGACCAGCAGCCAGTGTGTTGCTGAAGATGAAGATGGAGCACAGCCTCCAGATGAATTCAGTGAAATATCTCCTTACCTTTCCTCTTTGTAGGTGCAGTATGTTCAGGAGCTTTCTGCTTAGTGGATGCACAATGCTTTTGGTTGAGTCTATAGTCTTTACTAAGACCCACCATTTGTTTTTTCTTACCCAGATGATTCATTTCCTTCATGAGTAAATGTTCCAGCTTGCAATTTTCTCTGAATGTTAAACTCAATCACCCCTTGTGCTCCTGCGCTGTTTGGGAGTTACTGCCCTGCATGGAAGCCACGGCTGAACTATTGGGTGGTGGTTGTAGCTGTGTTCACACACTCCATTTCCAGGTGTTGAACTGCAGCGCTGGGAAAGGGAATTGCTTCATCTTGTCCTATTCATCTGTCAGCACAAAATTTAGGCTTTTACTTTCATCATCACAGGGATTATTTTATTTTACTTTTGCATTTGGGTGGTCACATGTTACGTAATCCACCTGATTTAAAAATCTCTTTCTGTTAGCAAATGCATTTGCTATGTAAAATTGTTTGTTTTTCTAGCTGATTGTTGAACCAATCAAATGACCAAATATGATAGAGTTTGAAGGACAATTCTCACTTCCACTCACAGTAGAACAGAAAAAAGGGACAACAAATAAACAAAATAGGAAAGGAGAGCCATTGCTCCTCTTTGTGGAGGAATCTGTGATTCCCAATCGTCTATTTCTAATGCAGCCAGCAGCCAGCATTTTACAAAGTATTATTGTCCCTTGCAATACATTAACTTCATTTTTACATTAAATTACAAGGCAGACAAATGCATAGTTTGCTACTGAAGGACGGCATTTTCTTGCCATAAATGTTAACATTTTTGCCTCAGAATTTAACCTTCCAGTGTGAGTTCATACAAAGAGGCAAAAAATAATGAAAAGCATGAGCATGTTATGCTGGCTCAGTTGGAAATATACACTGACACTGTTTCACATCAGTGGGAAGGTCCCTTTTGGTATTCACCTAATGCAGAGATTTGTGATACTCAGGCAGAGCCGCAGCGGCATAGCAGGACTAGTGGAGCTGCTGCTGTTCCTACAAGCTGCCAGCAGAGAGAGTAAAAGATACCCAGACCAAAACCACCAGTCTGATCTTGCTTTGTACCCTTTGTACACACAGCACAAAGAGAAGGAAAGTTTCATTATGCCCCATAGGGAACAGAGAATTTTCTCATGTATTACAGAAAGCAGGTATAGTTCAGCTACCTGACTGGAAATCATATGGTTCATTCAACCCTTTCAAAAAGTGAATGCAAAGATGACTGGCACACAGGCTGTGAAACATTTGGAAGCAAATGCTGTGATTTATCTAGTTGAAGCTACTGCCAATGTTTGTATTTGATCCGTCCTGGGGCATGACCTCCCTCTGTAAGGTGACCATATGATGGCACCTACAGAAAATATGAACGACCTTCAATCTTTTAACATGTTCACTAAAAGGAGCTGAAAGCTGGACTCTGTGTTTGCATCAATCTGTCAGCTGGAGCCTTAGCTATTAACCCAGTCTTACACATGTATAAAAATGCATTTACAGTCAATAAGCTGTGGCTGGACTGGTTAGAGAAGGGGGTTTGTGCTTCTCTCTCAGCAGCAATGCCACTGTTTGTACTGTTCTTCTCAGATACACTTCCACTTGCTACCATGTGTACCATGTGAAACTTTCTGGCACTTCATATGAGCAGAAGCCACTAGGGAAAGGATTTGGGCTGACAACTGGAAGCAGGTTTCAAATAGCAGTCAATGTGTACTGAGGATGGTGCTGATGTTTTAGATCTCCATAGCCATAGTTCAAAGCTGAGAAATAACAAGGACATGGCAAAGTGAGATCATGGGATGAGGAGAATGACTGAAAGAAGGTTCAGTTCCCTGGCTCCTTTTTTGTAACATTGAGTAAGAGCAGGTCTGGTATAGATTAGTGTTTATGAACGAGGCGGTAGTGAACCTTCAGAAAGGGGATTTGGCCAGAGTCTTACAGAGTGGCTCGTTAGTCTAAACTCTTCTCACACAAAGACAGAAAATAAAGCAAGGTCTCTACAGAGGTTTACAGGGGGGCTGCCAACACCTGCTTTCCACAGCAGACAGAGGGGCCACCAGGCTTGTTGTGCTGAGTTGCGCCAGTGGGCAATGCATGGACCCCACCAAAAGATTTGCAAGGAACTGAGCCTAAGCAGGAGCAAAGAGAGGAGACATTGAGAGAACACAGCCACAGTGTGCACCAGGAGTCAGAAAGGTTTCCTCTCCAGCAGCACTTCATAGCCATGAAATTGTTTCAACTGGGTTCATTATATGAATTATTATACAGTACTTCTGACAACCCTGATATCTGAAAGGACAGAAGAGTGAATGGTTTCCAAAAATTGTTACTTCAAAGGCAAAGTAAAATATGTAAAATGTGAGTTAACAGGGAAAAGAACAGCCATCTTCTGTTTTACTGCCTTTGACAGTGAAATGGAAATTACTGTAGGCTGAATCATTCAAACCTTGGGGCCAGAACCAAGGGGAAAATGTTCTTAAAGTCAATCACAACATTCAGTACATGTAAACACAGATGAAAATTCAAGATGGAGATTTTGTTCTTAAATGCTTTAAAAAAAGATTTAGTTACTATTTTCCTCTAGATTCTCGTTAAAGCTTCAGTCTATTCACTTCATAGATATTTCCATCTGAAATTATTTCTAGGACCTCATACTGTTGTGCAAACAGCAATTCAATTAATTTATAATTGGAGAGTGAATGAGAAGATGACAGTGGGGATTGCATTCTGACCATAATATAAATAGTTGATTGGTATAGTGTTAGCCTGAACTGATCTCTCATGAGTTTTGCAATGCTCTTTACCTCTGCAAATAAGGTCATTTTGAGGCCTTCATATGGATTAAAACTGAAAAATTTGTATAACCCTTCAAATAAAATAATGTTTGCATTTGTTAATTCCCTTTACTTGCAATGCTGGTCTGAAATATCATTCTGCAAACTACAATACCTTGAAGAAATTCTGGAAAAAACTTTACTCTTCTTTATGATGGTGATTTCATTTTGCTCATTTGATTCTTATTTCTTCTGATCAATTTCAGACTTGAAAGTACTGACCAAATAGATGAAAATCTTGCCCTTCACTTATGTAGTGTTTATTTTGCATGCTGTGCAATAGTTTACATGTGAATTGTGATGATATTTCTGCACTAAAATTCAAGAAGAGTTTATACCTATGAATGTTTTCAAGGTATCCTTACTGTCAGTCAGATGTGTTTGAGTATCAAACAAACCAGTGAATCGTGGAAAATCTTCAGCCTATTTGCAAATCTTTTCGTAAGCTATTTGGCTACCTTTAATAGAGAAGAAATAAGCATTTAAAAAATGAGCAGGTGCCTTTTGCTAGGATTTCTGATAATGTCCATAAGACTGTTAATGGTGAGAAACGTATGTGTAATGTACTTGTTCAATTGTATTTTTTCTCCTATCTCCTGCTGGTCTTGTGCACAGATATTTTACCCAGGTGCTCTCTGGCATTGCCTCCTTTATTTTTCATTATATTTTGAGCTGAACTCTAAGGTTCATCTGAGCAGCAGTCTTCACCCCCAGGAAACTCTAATACCACAAACTGAAGCCAGCTGGGGCACAATTCCATATTATTAAAAGTAGCACAGTGTATTGGGGCTCTGCATTAACATGAAAGGCTGCTCAAGCCCTTCCTCCATGGTGCTGACTTTACATCTCCCTCTTGTCACTACTTGGCATCTCTGACAAAATTGCTAGAATTTGCTCAGAGATTTTGACTGAGGTTTTGAGATCACTACAATGGCAGCTAGGAGCTAAGATTGCTGTTTAACATCCCTTTTTCTCCTAGCAGTGTCACAAACCAATTCATTAATAAAAATGTTACAGGAAGCAATGCCATAGATCTGTAATGACATCTGTAAATTAGATGAAATATCAGTGTCTCTAATGACCGCTCCCTTATATCTGGATGAGGCGTGGCGAAGAAGAACATTTAGATGCTTGCATTCTGGATTTGAACTAGCCATCCAGGAAAAGGTTTTCCAACATGAAGACAACCCAGGAAAACTCTGGAAAACTCTGAAAGACACCTGATGGTGTCACAAGTATTGGAGTCTGAGCAGACCTATGAATATTAAGTTATGAATGCTATAACTGTCAACAGCTAAGGTTATGAAGTTATTTTTATGAGGAAACATTAAGCTGCTTGTAGTGTCTTGTAGGTAGTATATGCATATAGATAATCAGAAATTTTTTCTCCTTTCCCTCCTCTCTCAGCAAGGTCTGGTAGCTGTCCTACACTCATTTATCGTTATCAAGGGATTTGCAAGGGGGGGTATATTGCCTTGTTCACACTTCTTCACTGTGGTAGGTAACAGGAGAAGACTCCTCTTGCTACTGCTGCGACATCCATTAAGTGAGGTTGCGTGACCTAGAGATGGGCTCTGATTTCAGAGGAGGTGTACAGAGATGCCTCCTTTCAAAAAAAAAAGCAAAAACCAAACTGGAACAAGGATGATAAAAAATAAATAAACAATATACAGAAATGCAGCATGTTGTGGAGACAGGAGAGCCCTGCAATTTCCTTTTATATTTTTTCAAGCTATTTTCTCAGTTATACTGTAAGAAAGAGGTATTGGACGACAGGAAAAAGATTTCTAGGAAGCCTCAAAGCTCCATTTAAACTCAAACCAGCCAGTGTTTGTGCACTGGGAGAAGTGATTCTTCATCTGCAGAAGAACAGATAACCTAGGATGCCACTTACAACTTTGCCATGTGATCCAGGGAAAGTTACATAGTTGGCACAGGACAAAGTGCACAGGAAGGAAAGAAGATGAAGGGCATTATCTTCCCCTGTAAAGTTTTCTTGGGCTTCTAGCCTCAATTACAGGGCTGAATAGGCACCCTCATTTGTTTTCCATTAGCTGTAGGAAGGGAGGGAAAAAATGCTGCCTTCACCTGAACCACAGGATGGAACAGCCCTCCAGGTACTAAAAAAGTTACTGAATGTGTTGTTTCTTGATGTAAACAAAACAGGGAAAAAATTGCTAGCCTAACTTATTTTCCTCTAATTCTCTATTAATTTCAATTAATTACAACAGAGCAGGGTTATTTTTCATTAGTTTCCCAATAATTTGAGATCAATGACCCTTCCTTCACAAAGAGAGAAACCTGATAAGCTGAGCCAAACACACACAAAAATGGTGTTTAAAGACAATGATTAAGTCCATACAGGTCTGCATTGCACAGGGCCTAGGAATTTCTCCTGAAAAAATAATTGATGTATGTCTGCTGAATAAACTACTCAGCTTTCATTAAGATCATAATTAAGGAAAACCACAGGGAAGGAATTACAATATATACTTACAACATATATTATTACACTTCAGAGGGAACATTTATGAGCATAAGGAAGTAATGTACCCTTTTTTCTAGTATTATTATTTGCAGTACTTTTTGGTGCATGAAGCAGATTTATTCTGGTTACTCTCACTGAATTTTAAAAAGGAGCAGGAACGTGCTACTAAATATATATTGTTTACTTCTTTAGTATTTTTTTTAGTCACATGAGTTTTAGTCTCTGAAGGAAGCTTACCTTGTAATTTTTCAGTTTTACAACTTTTTACCTTCATACATTATGTTATGCCTATTCCAAGTCAGAGCTAATATTCTATGGCTATATCAATAGTTGCAGTGAAAGAGTACTGAAAACCTTTGATTCAAGGGATGGTAATGTACAAGGTAATGTGCAATTTAACTATTTTCTCATAAAGAGAAATAATCTCTTCTTACATAAAAATTCCTAATCTAGGAAGAGGCAGCTAGTTGTTATTAAAGGGTATAATGCTCTGCTTGATCACCACTGAGGTTATCGATGATTGGAACCTGTTTCACCCCAAAAATGTTCCACAGCGTACATAAGATAGCCATGGTATTATTTCTCTTATGAGATGAGCAGCTGAGAGAAACACTGTTTGCTACAATTAAATACGGAATGATGTTGCTTAATGAAAAGCCAAGGGATTTAATTAGCTACATGGCTTCATGGATGTAGACATGACTTATTTCTGAATATCTGAAAGAATATTTTTGTGCTCAAGACATTGATGGCTTCTTGTTTCAGCTGCACATGCGCAGTGAAAAAC
>VZTM01038485.1:481574-498975 GCA_013400555.1 Jacana jacana | reverse complement strand
CCCACCCCCACCATCCCCAGGCCCCCCCTTTTGTATTTGCAGGGAGTTGAGATGGGAATGGTGAGAGGAGGAGGAGTAGGAGGAGGAAGAGGAGGCAGGTTCTGGCCAGCCCCAGGAGCTGGGGGGTGGGCACAGGGGTCCAGGGAACAAACACACCCTTGGGTTTCTTTCACTGAGCTGCTGCTGGGGGGGAGCCAGCCTTTTAGCAGTTTAACAGTCAGGTTTTTTCCTAAAATACCTTTTAGCAGCTGCTGGGAGTGCTGGGCCGGTTAGGGCCTCCCTGGGGCAGGGACTCCAACCTCTCTCCTGCCTCCCAGCCACAGCCTGGCACCTTCGCTGCTGCTGTTTACCAAATCTCTCCACCAGTAACTCATGAGGAAGAAAAGACACCGTTTAGCACAGGAGCAGCTCGAGAGCTCTTGAAAGAGTAAAAATAAAGCATGAATGCGTCTGACAGAACCTGTTTTGAACAAAATAATTTAGTTACATGTAGTAAGACAGTAAGTAGTGATGGATCAACAAAGTAATGCCATAGAATCACAGAATGGGCTGGGTGGGAAGGGACCTGAAACCCCCCCAGTGCCACCCCCCCTGCCCTGGGCAGGGACACCTCCCACCAGCCCAGGTGGCTCCAAGCCCCCTCCAACCTGGCCTTGAGCAACCTGGGCCAGGCTCTCACCACCCTCACACCAAAGAAGTTCTTTCTAGTATTTGATCTGAATCTCCCCTCTTTCTCTTTAAAACCATTCCCCCTCATCCTATGGCTCCACGCCTGGATCCAGAGTCCCTCCCCAGTTCTCCTGGAGCCCCCCAAGGGACTGGAAGGGGCTCTGAGGTCTCCCTGGAGCCTTCTCTTCTTCAGGCTGAACCCCCCCAGCTCTCTCAGCTTGGGGCTCCAGCCCTCCCAGCATCTCCAGGGCCTCCTCTGGCCCCGCTCCAACAAGTCCACATCGTTCTGCTGTTGGTGGTCCCAGAGCTGGACCTGCTGCTCCAGGGGGGGTCTCCCCAGAGCCGAGCAGAAGGGTTTAAGGAAACGAAGCCAGTGTGGTAGTTTAGATCTGATCTGTGCTTGTTTGGGAAAGCTTTACTCTTATTTCTGTATTTGGCAACCACAGTGATACATGGATTTAAGGAAATCTCAACAAAATCATTAAAAAGCGGGTGTCATCCATAATGGCAGTACCTGTACGTTAGAAAGGCTTAACCTCCTTCCCAGGATAATGCTTTCAAACCCCAGAGTGGCGTCAGCCTCACCAGCACCTCGTACAACAGGGCCCTTTGTTCCGTCAGACTCACCCAGAGAAATTCCACGTCTCAGTTTAAAATACTGTATTGTGTAGCAAACATTTAAGACACCGATTCAGCATATTCAAGTTTTAGATTTCCACAGAAATGAAAAACCTTTCTTCAACAGACAGAGAAGCATTTCAGAACTGTCATGAAATCTGGTTTCTCAGATAATAACCCGGGGAATATTGGGTTCCACCCTCTCGATGCCGCTCCCCAAAGGCTGAGCAGAACATCAAGCCCGGGGCCGTAAGGGCACGGCCGGTGTCCCCTTCTTCGGCCGCTCCCGAGGCCGTCGGGGCACCCCCAAGCCATTCAGAGGGGCACCCGGGCACCCCAGCATCCACCAAACCTCACCTTTTCCTGGTTATTTCTGCAATGGTTTTTACCAGATCCTCAAACTCACTTATACGATACCTGGACTTTTCCAGAAAAGAAAAGAGAAGAAGAGACGTTGGGAGCCAGCACACTGGGATATATCACTCGTACAGGAAGTGCTCTCGACGCAGTCTCTGCCACTAGCCCCAAGTGTGTATGTAAGGATTCCTTTAGAAATTGTTTGGATGTCGGTCTGTGTAATTCAGATGCCATACAATGGCTGGTTGATGACAACCAGCACTGTGCTCCATGTGAAACCAGAAACCTCAAAAGAATGATAAAGCTTCTTGGGCTTACGGGAGATGAAACTAGGGTGGTCCACCAAAAAAAAACAAAGAAAAATCAATTAAAAAAATCCATGATGAAATCCACGTTGGAATTTGAACTGGCAAGAGCGGTCCAGACTAGAAGAAAAGCCCAAACCACCAGTAGAAGAATGAATTATGATATGGTCCAAGATGTATCCTTAGAGGTTTGTCCCAACCCTCAGCCATACCGTGAGGATTGGGCTTCAGTTCAGTCCAGCCAGCAGAAATTGACTGTGCAATTCTCCATGTCAGGTATTTGTACACACTATGTACACTCTAGAAGGGTCCGTTAGTGCTACACTGTCGTACTTTTTGTCCCAGCAATTTGAGGGCGTGCAAATTCCACAAAGTCATCAATAAGAACTGGCCATGCCCCTGCAGGAGAGAACAAACAAACGAGAAGAGGACCAGAAGGTAAGACCTCCGTTCCACAAGGTGTCCTCCTGCAAGCTCAACACGTTAGTGACTTCCTGCTCCTAGCGAGGCACAGCTCGGGGTTTGTCTCTAAGAGAGAATTATGGCTTCAGCTTGCTCAGAAGCACTGGAACTGAAGCAAGCTTCAGCACTTCTTTAGCCCTGCAGTGACAAACAGGTGCTAACAACCACACTAAGGCAGCTCTCAGTGAGCTTCAGACCCGCAGTGACACTGGGAGGTGGCAGCTCTTAGCCAGCGGTGCCCAAGCAGCTGCACACAGGGAACAGCCAGAAGTTAATGAAAGCAAAAGTAAATATTTACCTTCCTCATCATAGTTAGACATATCGTCTGCTATCATTGTACTAAAGTCTAGAAGGAGGTTCCAGGTATCCTTAGGAATTGATCTTTTATGGTGTTCCTGTTTGGAGAGGTGGAAAATTTATGTTTAAAAAAGTTAAAAAACAAAAACAACCCAAACACTTCTAGAGAGTGAGTTTTACTGCCTTGGCCACATCCATCCCCCCACCTGCCTGTACCCACCGAGAGGTGCAGCCCCTGGGGCCTGGCTCGAAACAGGCTGTTTCATCTACTCCAACATTTAAAGACATTTCTCTTCCAAGTTTTGAAAATACCGCAGTCCAGTTTATGTAAAGATTTAAACTTACCAACAAAAATTTGTTCCACAAGTCTAGAAATTTAAATCTTCCATTAAGTACTAAATTCCAGTAGGCAATGGCCATTTCTAAATCTGTAATAGTCAAACAGGTTACTTTTAGAGACAGACACTTCAAATCATCTCCACAGGTATCTAAGCACTAAAACGACCCATACACTCCTCAGGGGAAAAGATCAATCTAATGCAAATGTACTCATGGATCCTTTACAAAAGGCAGCCATGAAGAAAGTGCTACACAAATATTTTGGAGGTTTTGATACTATAACTTGAATACAGAAGAACTGAACACTGCCCATATCAATGTGTCTAAAATATCCAAACCACACAAGGGTACTTCAGGCATCTTCTGCACACAGCAATACTTCAGTTCAAATTCAGTGAAAGACTTTGTCCTAGAAACGCATCCATACCCCCCAAACCCTGACAAGGAAGATTTGCTAGTATTTTGTAGTTCCAGCTCTTCAACCTTTTGAATATATAAAACACCATTTACGTAAAACTAGGGGTTTTATTATTTCATTTCTAGAGCAACTTTGCTCTAAGAGCTTTGAGGCAGAGCTGTGGCCAGTGGCTGGTGCCTGGGTCAGCCTTCCTGGTGCAGAAATCTTTCAGTACTGTCCCACCAGCTGGAGCACAGCTGGTCTCTTAGCTGCTGGGGTTGGGGTTTTTTTTGGATGGTTTGGGGTGGTTTGTTGTTGGTTTTCCCCCAAAGACTCCTGTTAAGCTCTTGTGTGCTTTGATTGTGTTTCTGAGGAGTGAGAGCCCTGCACTCTGGTTGAGGTAGAACACCCCACTGCCCCCACAGGAACTGCCCCCCGTCCTGAGGCTGGTGTAGAAGAAGAGATGGTGAGTCCAGCCCATAGGGAAAAATCCTGCTCCTCACCTCCTGGGACCTGCCAAGGACTACCCTGACAGGAGTTTACTGATCATTAGTGTAGACAGTAAGGTAGTAGCTGATAAAAGAGTTCTGTGTCCAAGTTCTCACTCTCTACCTGGTGGGCTCTCCACCACCAGGAAGGAACCAGGGTTTCTGAATTATAACAAGAAGCTGCCAACTGTGACCCTACTGAATTCTGTGCCCATCACCGAGCACACACAGCAGCCCCACCAGGCTGCCCGGGTAAGTGACCTCTTTAACAAAAGCTCCTATACATTTTGCAGCTCAGCACACCTCTTCTTCCATAAACAACCCTCCTGTGAGCAGAGAGAAGAGGCACCTGATCACCTGCACCTCAGGAAAAACAGAAAAAGTAAGAAAAACTGACACAGCCCAAGAAAATCACTCCCCCCCAGATGCCCAAACTAGTTAAAAAGTGTAAGGAGGTGAATCTTAGAGGTGACATCAACAGCAAACAAATCACAGCAGGAACTCTGCAGTGCTGGAGGGAAAAGAGATGGTGATAGGGGGAATTTTACAAGCTGTTCAGTATCTCTGAAATTAGAAGTTCCTCAACAGCACATTCACGTTATAATCCCTTCTGGACTACACTAAAGAACAAAATGATGGAGGATTTTCCAGCAGCTGCAAGGAGGTGTGATTCCAGGCAAGAAGTGCAAGATCGAGTCTGGAGAAGCAGCAGTAATTAAACAGGAGTCACTGCACAAGTCCCTGCTCCTCAGAACACAAAAGCTATCGTTTTCACATCCATCTCGGACAGCACAAAGGCAAAGTATCACCCATAAAATTCAGAAGTAAAGATGTAATTGTAGGTTTCCATAAGAAAGTGAAAGAATGCTCAGGAAAGTCCTCACAGATCAAATGCCCAAGTGTCAAAATCCGTTCTGAGCTCTATCCAGAGAGATGCAAGAGAAGCAAAGGACATCTGAGATGAGCAGAAGCCAACAGGAATTCCCAACTGATACACAAATGTCTCAAGAGCTTTTAAGACACGGGCAGTCCTTACACCGCAGCGAGGGACTGGGCAGAGGAAATGCCCTTCCAGAACCGTGCCTGAGCTACTGCAGGATGGTTGGGAGATTAGAGACCAACATACATTAAAATGAATTTGCAAGTTCCTGCAAGCAGTTAGTTAGACACTCCAAAATTAATTGCCTAACGAGGAGCACTCCCTTTCCAGCGCCGTGCTTCTCCCAGCAGTCTTTTGCTTCAGGGTTTCCAGAATTATTCAGTCCTGTCCTCAAGCCATGCCTCCAACTCTGCGTGGGGTGGCACCAAAAGGGCTGGTAAGCATCCACTGTAAGCTTGATTCACCTCCAGACCCGGAGAAATAAGCAAGTAAAGAGCAGCAACAGCAAAGAATCTTGGCCTATGCACCTGCTATATGAGTCTGAGGAAACTATCCTTGTCTTCGTCACTGCTAGAGCTTAACCTGCACAAAGCAGCTTCAAGATGAATGACAAAGAAAGAAAGGGACTTAGTTTCCCTAGGAAATCATTTTTATTGAAGTCTGTTCCACCCGGGATACTCAAGAGACTCGCTTCCATATAGGATACAATATAAACACAATTTAAAATGGTGTAATTATGATATTGTGGCTTGTCATTTCACTTTTACCACCTTACAGGGACTCTCTAAAATACCCCTTATGGTGCAAAGCTGTTCCAAGATTAAAAACAACACAGGTAACCAAAAAAAAAGCCCCAAACAACAAAACCCTGCAAGAGTTCCCACAGCAGAACAGATTCCACACTGCCACCCTCCCAGGCCTCACTCCTGCCCTCTCTCATTCAGCCACTGTTTGCCTTCTTGTAACAGCCTGAAATAACTTTATCTGACTTTTTAGAGGAAACAAGAATCAGCCACTCGTTTATTTGGAGGATTCAGACCTTGCCTACGTGCACAGCCAAGTATTTTGGAACAGTTCAGCAGTGCTCTTTTAGCTTCTCCAGAGACAAGGGAGCTCCCAATCCACCGGAAACCCAAACCAGGATACAGAGATGGTAAAGAATGACAACAGCTCTGCCATGGGTTTGGTGGTGGGGTTTGTTTTAGAAAAAAAAAGTATTTTTAATAAATGATTCTTCCACTTCACCTGTTACACTAATCTAAAGCACAATCAGCAGAACAGCTCTGAAACAATGAAAAGAAAAAAAAATCAGTGATGTGAGGAGGGAAAAAAAAAGGGGAGGCAGCAACTGCCAGTGGTACAGCAACAGGCACCAAGCCCAGGAGAGAAACCAACCCGTACTATCCCAGTTCTATTTCAACAAGACACTTGTGAGCACTTCTGGTGTTCCAGGAGAGTGTACAAGTGCACTTACATGGAAATCAGTTACAGCTATCCCAAAAGTTAAAATCCGATTCGTCTGTTCAGTGCTGCAAGTTCCAAGTGGTGTAATCAGGCTTTCCATGTAAGACCCTAATCCACCCTGCTTACTGAGAACCACACTGAGACAGAGCAACCCCCCCAGACAGCTCTCTGCTCTATACTCGGGGTGCAGCTGCTTCTACCAGGCTCAACACCTTAAGCTGACACTCGTCTTTAAAATAGGGGTATATATATTTTATCCCAAGTGTGGCTATCTTTCAGAGTCATTGCATCACAACAGTATTTTCACTTTCTGCTTTAACCAGTGATTTCCCATCTTTATGAAGAAATGCTTATAATAGGGAATACATACCTAACCCCTTCTGTCCCGGGTTCTTTGCGAAGTTGAAAGTAAACTGATAAAAATCCTTAAATCTTCCCGGCTCTTTTAATTCTTGTTCCATTTTAGGAATCTGGGCCTTCAGTTTTTCTATGCTGTCACATCTGCATTTTAAAAAGCATGTCTATTTGTGTATTCTTCACTTTGCCATAAAATATAAGTTGTAACTAACAAAAACTTGTAAATATTTTGTGGAATACAATTATCAAAACAAAATTCAGGAAGCCTTTCATTAGTCTGCATCAGTAACAACAAAAGAGATGAAACTTGCATTTCTTCACACTGCCATTTGTACACTCCAGCTGATACACAAGGCTCTGTAATCCACAAGGTTTTTAGAAAATTGTGATAAATACCCTCCTCCTAAGGCAGTGAAAAGCCCAGGGTGCAGACTGCAGAGCAACACCCTGCTTTGCTCACCTGAGCAGCTCTGGGGCACCCCACTGAAATACTCACACAGCCAAGGCAAGCAGCACCAAAGCTGCTTTTTCTGATGACTAAGCTCCCAGCACACAGCCAGCAGAGGCACGGGGACAGGGACAGGCACATGGTGCCAGACCCCAAAAAGCCTCTGGAGCCTGAAAGTGCACCAGGGCTGAGAATTCCCCAAACCAGGGCTGTTTCACCGCCCATTCCAGTTTGCAACACTAGGTTCCAGCGTCAGTGTCTCACGCTCATTGCACACTTACCCCAGCTCAGTCATTCCATCCATGAACTCCAGCTTTGAAAATTCACACTGTGTCGCGGCTCGGAACTTCCATGCGATAATGAGGACAGTAATGCTGGCTGGGTCGAGAGCTAGATCGTCACAGAACTGCTGTATACCATCTATACCAATTTTATTTTCATCTTGAGGATCTGTGGAATATAAAAGCAAGTATCAAGAAAAGCAGAATTTTAAAGAATTTAATCAAGTGAGTATTTAAGATAGCAAACATTTTCAAGAAGCCATTTTTGGGGATCAGCCCTTATAGGTGAGTATTTTATAAAACCAAAACTACTTAGTATTTTCAACAGCTAAGCTTTAACAAGTGAGGAAGTTACTACAATAAAGCCTCCCATACAATGGAGCTTATGTTATTTTCCTTGAGAGCAAAAGCACCACAAGCATTTGTTTTCTGCCCAGTAATAAGCAGGATTTTCTGACTCGTTCCACGCAGAGAGCAGTGGTGCTTTCCCACCAGCACACTTCCCTGCTGGCCCCTCTGGCAGGGCTGCCCATCTGCACACAGGATCAACAACCCTGCAGTGTCCTTGCAAGCTGTACTGACACAGTATCAAATCTGCCCATAAATGACTAAGTGGACACTACTTCTATGCATTTTCTGGCATCTCCAGCAGGCATGGACCTCCAGGAGGAAAGTTACGTTGCCCCATCACCGATCCCTCATCAGCTCCTTCCAGGAATCAGCGTCTGCTCTGGAAGTGAGATGCACTAACAAAGACCTACTAAGGCAAGGCAACAAAGACCTTGGGAAAATGGAATCTGGATTGAGGTCATGTGAGAACTGACAGAAAAACATAGCACCCTTTTTCAGATTTTTTCCCAAGTGCTAAACCCCAGAATTGGTTCTGCTGTCCCCAGTCCACACCACTCTTTGGGGCAGGACATCACCAGTTGAACACTGGCTGTGTAACAGGGAAACAGACTTTGGTTTCTGTGTGGCTCTGCTTGGCGCTATCTGACAATAAGGACAAGGTGAGTAGAAGCTGAGGTAGAATCCATCCCTGGTCTGCAGCCTCTCACCTTGTCAGGGCTGAGTCCTGAGTGCCCTCCCCAGCAGAATCCCCTAAAATCCACGTTAACCATTACAGATAGTCACTGTGCACACAATTCCAGTTCCAAACCCTAATCTTGGATAAAGGTACATGTTTAGGACACAAAATGCCCACATGAATCCTGGTGAAGCACAAGCCTACCTTTATTCCCCTTCTAACTTGCATTCTCAGTAAAAGAAGAGCCAGTTAAGATTCCCCCACACAGGAGCAGAGCTGCCATCACACACTGCAACTCATACATACACACAACTAGGAAAGAAGCTGAAAACCCAGGGGACTCACCTTTGTATCTGTTATATAGTTGTTCTAGCTTCTTTCTGTCCAACGATCCTTTAACGCTCTCTCGTATATACAGTTCAGGATTTTGGAAGAAGTTGTCTGTTGCAACGTCTAACTTCCAGTCATTCTGAGACAGACAACTCACCGCTGTCTTTTCACTGGACTGTGTGAAGACCATAAACTGACGCACTTTATCCTTCTGCGACGATTTCAACTTGTTCTAGTGAAAAAACACAGCGTTAGACCTGTTTTACTGGACAAAAAAAACCCCAGTAATAAGAACAATACCATCAGTACTGCTGGTATTTTTAAATCAGCACCTTTTATCATTTTGCCCAGCAGCTTGACTTCCTCTACCTGCTGGGGCAGTTAAACCAACACTTATTTTCTCCTTTTTTTAAACTGGAACTCACCTTCATTCTAGTCATTTTGCATTGTAACAAAACTGAGTTAAATCACAACAAAAACCATGCTGGCAAAGCGATCACAGAAATAAAACACTGGATATTCTTATTGTGCATTTGGAGAGAACACTGGAGCAAATTCATACACAGCTGCAAGACAGGACACCTTTCTGTTTAAACCAATTTTTGCTTTTTATAAAAAAAAATAAATACAAAAATCTTTTAATAGAAGAACGCCACACCTACTGAAAAAGGGCAACTGAGATGGCTAAATAAAGCCCATGGCTGTCAGAGTATTTGCTAGATGAAGCTGGCTGTTGAACAGCTCACCATCCCTGGGGAAGAGGCCGACGTTCGTTAATGCCAGCGTTCATTAGTGCTGCTGAGGAGCCAACAGAAACCCCAGCCAGAGCAGGACCAGGGTGAGACCGGGCTGCCAGGACCAGCGTCTCCTGACGTGTCTCTTGGTGGGAGCAAGGAACTAGGCTGGGCCACCCGTTTCAGGGAGCTACACAGCAGAATACCTTTTAAGATTTATTTATTTATTCTTCTAACAGAGCTTTCCCACTTTGGAGGTGCTCAACTCCACCCACGCAACCTGCAAGCCCTTCCTGTGAGGAGGCATTGTCTCCCTTTCACAGGTGCAGCAGCTGAAGCTCGAAAAAAAAAGAAAATAGAAGGTAAGTAATTTTGCCAGAGGCGGGTGGGGGAGCGGGGAGCCGAGGTGAGAGCTCTGCAATTCCAGGCGGGAGAGAGAGCCCCCTGCTCCCCTGCAAAACCGAAGAGACCCTGCTGCCAGGGATTTTGCAGCAGGGAGGCATTGCCAGGGTCTTCCTGAGGAGGAGAAGCACGCCCAGTGTTTCCAGGGTATTAGTTACACAGAACTAACTGCTACCATGCACCTCGTGCACTAAACCCAAATTCGCTTCTACCATTCACTCAATATACTCAAAGCAAGAAGGATTTTATCATTACAAACTGGTAAATAAAAGTTCTGGCTTTTGTTATTCTGTCCATTATTGCAGTTTCCAAGTGCACGGTCCCTTCTTGGGGATTAGGGGAGAAAAAAGGCCAAAGAAAAATCTCCAAACGTGACAAACCATCCTCAGCCAAAGAGCAAATGGTTTAGGGGCAGTATGAGCTCAGGCTCTTCATTCCAAAGGATAATTAGTGTCCAATCACATTATCATTAGAAAAAAAGAACTAACACTTCAGAACACAAATTCATCTGCCTTAGAGTCAACAGTCAGTTTTCTGCCACTTGCTGACAGCCAGCACGAACACTATTATTCAGCAGAGCAGTGAAGTTGCCAGCTTCAGAGTTACACCTGGAAACAAAAAAACACACAAGAGCATCCCATTTGGCTTAAGCTGATACCCACATAATGCACTGAACAGAGCAATATACCACTTAAAAAGAACCAAAATCCCCCCAAACCAGCCCTCTACCTACAGCACTCACCGCAGACTTAAACCCAGCGACCTCAGCCCGGCTATACTACGTGTAGAGCCACAACACGTTACTGCTGTATTTCAGGCTCTTGAACACGATTCCCACGTTAGACCCTTTGCTACAGACACCCTTCTGAAACTGGGATTTTCACCCGTGCTTCCAGGTACAGGCCAGGCCATCAGAGCGGTCCTGTGAAGACCCAGTGGGGCCAGTGTGGTTCAGAGCAGACCCCCAGCACCTTACAGCGCTGAGCTCAGACTCCCACAGCAAACACTTCCAGTTGCAGAGATATTAAAGCAAACCGATGAATGAAATCCCAAAGGGGGGTGAGACACCCCCAAGGCTGATCTTCTGTATTGATGACCGGCTTCCTCTAACCCATTCCCCTCAGCCACACACCACAGGGCACCAACAGGCACAGTCACACTTACCTTTCTTTGTGTTTGGACAAAGTTGGTACCTCTAATTACCTTTAATCATTAGGGTTTTGTTTGTTTCTTCTTTGTTAGTGTTTTTTTAACTTGTACATATAAGTGTACAACCTGAGCCTGGCCCAGGTTGCCCACAGAAGCTGTGGCTGCCCCATCCCTGGAGGGGTTCAAGGCCAGGTTAAACCGGGCTTGGAGCCACCTGGGCTGGTGGGAAGTGTCCCTGCCCAGGGCAGGGGCTGGCACTGGGAGGGCTTTAAGGTCCCTTCCAACTCCAACCGTTCTGTGATTCTATGATAAGCAAGCAGAGACTCTTTAATAGTGGCTATTCTGTAAAACCTCAAGATGCTCTGTTCTGCCCTGCAAGGGTAGACTCTAAAAGCAAGACACAACAAAAACTCAAGGAACAGGTTTACAAAAGCTTCACCACAGATCATAGAATCATAGAATCATTTNCAGCACCTCGATATCTCTCTTGTGCTGAGGTGCCCAGAACTGGACACCAGACTCAAGGGGTGGCCTCACCAGTGCTGAGCACAGGGGGACAATCACCTCCCTGCTTCTGCTGGTCACACTATTCTTTATGCAAGCCAGGATGCCCTTGGCCTTCTTGGCCACCTGGGCACACTGCTGGCTCATGTTCAGCCCCTTGTCACCCAGCACCCCCAGGTCCTTTTCTGCCAGGCAGCTCCAGCCACACTGCCCCAAGTAGCCATCCATGGGGTTGTTGTGGCCCAAGTGCAGGACCACCAAAGTGCAACACCACCAAAGAGTCTGTGTGGTGTCACATAAAAGTAGAATGCAATTTATTAGATTTAAAAAAAAAAAAAAAAGCTGCAGCTTAAATACCTTTATGGTAAAATTCCAATCCTGTACATACACAGCAGACCTTCCCGTGCCGGGGGCTCCCCAGGTGACGGTAACACCATCAAACCTTTTTAAAAGGGATGCTGAACTTGACAAGTCAATGACACTAACCAGTAGAGCATTCAGTCAGATGATAAGATGCAATAAATCACTGCTCATCGATGACCTTCTTCTGGAATAACTGTTTTCACTGGTCAAAAAGGGGTTTATTTTTAGTGAAGAAGTGCCAAAGCACTGTCTCTGTATTTGATTAACATTTCTGCAGGAGCTTGCTGGTGTGGATGAGACACTCCACATCCTCAGTGACTGGACAACTCTGAAGGCCTACTACAGGGCAGGAAGAGGAGAAACGACTGCTGAGTTTTTATTATCCTATTATAGTGCTTCTTTCATCACATTAAAAACCCACACTTCAAGCAGGAACAGGTTCCAAGCCTACTGCACTGTTAAGGGCTATTTCTAGAAGCTGAGCTCTCGGAGTCTATTCTTGTTTTAAGTGTGCAATACAGAAGCCAGAGCACCCTCTAGCCTTTAATCCCGCAGTCATCAGGCAACAAATACCTTACACTGCAACTGTACGTGCCCTAACGTAATGCAACCCATTTAATAGATCTCGACTTGAACACTGGCTGTAAAGGAAGGCACCATGGTACTTGGGAGAGATCTGTCTTGCTGCAATACAAAGGTGAATACCAGGGGAAAACAAACCCAACAGATTTTCTAGGAAGTCTTACCCCTTGGGATAAGGAAAAATTGAGATCTGCAAGCCTTTGATCAAGCCTGTGTGGTATCCAAGCCCCTCTCGTGAGGACATCATGATACAGCAGGTGAACTTCAGTTTTAAAACAGTTACTTCTCCAAATGAAAAGCTACATTATGTAGCTTTTGCTATAACAATGATTTTTAAATGAAAATTTGCCTCTGCCCATGAAGTATCAAATTTGATGATTCTAATTCAATAACTCACCCTCGATCAGATACTTCAGTGAAAGATTAAAAATAAAAAATAAATACTTGAGCTTTTCTCCCCCCCAACCACCCAGCATTTTTTTTTCTGGCCTCAGACTGAAACTCCCCCCATCCAGGGGAGCAAGCCTTTCGAATCTAGGGGAGGGGGGAAATGCCAGAACTGATCTGCCAACTCTGACCACAGGGCTTTTTTTCCTTATCTTCTACACAGAACTTTTAGTGACCTCAAAGATGAGCTCTGCAGGCCGGTCACCAACAATGGAAGGACAGCTAACAGCTGTAGGAGGGCTCCCCTCCCCTGGGGAATGGCCATGGGAGATGGTAACAACCTTCACCCCGCACTGCCTGCACCGGAGAGCTGGGGATTCCCACCCAGACCCTGGACCTTGCCCATGGACTACCTGCAGCTCCAGCTAGAAAGCCACACACCATCCGTGTGAAGTATTCCTGCCCAGAACTCCTCCTGCCCCCCAAAGGTGGCACTCTCAGAGTTACTCCTCCACCACTAACCGCCTGTGCCCTCTCCCTTCCCAGCCATCGGTCCCCATGCTCTGATCCCACTGCTTTCCCTGCCAACTGCAGGAACCTGAGCGATGAGAGATCTGTGCTTTGTTCCAGTCAGGCCTCAAGGAGAAGCCCGTTAAGTTCTCACGCGTGCGACAGGTAAAAGCCATTTCTACAGTAGCATCAACCTCCACAAAGTCTAGGTTATTATACCAACCCCACTGCAACCCCTGGCAGAGACCTGGCTGCGGGAAGCACCCTTACGTTATCAAAGAACCCCAGTCCCACCAGTTCAACCACACAATATCCTCAGCCCGCACAGAGAGGAATGGGCTTGTGTGGGTAATAAGCCTACAGGTCCCCGCTGCCACACTAAGCGTCAGGGGAGTCTTGCTCCTGCAGAGTCTGCAGCACGCCACGCTGGGCTGCACCCGCTGAAGGAACACACGAGACACCTGCAAATAACCTGCTGTACTGCTTGCATGCAACAAATACACAGCTAAAGCTGAAAAGGCAAAACGGTGAGTATTTTTCTTCGAGAAGAAAACAAAAATTAATCACAACAGAAGCTTATGAGTACACTGAATTACATTTTAATTCACCAACTGTGAGGCCATACACATATACTACCAAAAACCTCCTAAAATTCAAGTTAAAGGCAAAAATAATTGAATACAGAAATATTAAGTAGAGAAAGAGATCACATGGACATTATTTGTTCAGCTTCTGTTTCAAACTGATGTGGAATCCATTTGTCTACACTGGAACAGAACAAAACTTAAATTTGCAAGGTCTGCTCAGAATAAAATCCAAGGAAAAATCACAAGCAACTTAAAATCAAAGTTGCTTTTTACACCTTTTAACGTTCTTCTAGTGGATAAAATCATTTTAGTAGTTGCACACTGGCAGGAATCTTTCAAAGGAGAGCACATATAGCCACTCAGAAGAACACAGTAGTTGGGATAGTTTTAAGGTAATCATGTTAATCTGAGAGGTGAAAGGAACACCAAAAATCAGGGCTTTTTCAATGAAAAAAGAACAAAATGAAGCCATCAGCTGTTTACCATTCTAACTCTGGTCCAGGGTGGAAGATTGGGTCATTAGAAGCTGCATTTATATTTGCACTGGCACCACAAAACATGAGGAAAATACCAAGAGCTACATAGTAAATTTCACACCTTGTTTCTCAGAGCAGTTCATATTCCTGAATAATTTCTTTTCATGGCTCTAGTTAAAAGCGATTTTACAGTAGAAGTTCAAAGTGCTCTCTGGTGAGCTGGGAGAGGAAACGGGATCATGCACCGTCTTGTCCAGCGCTCCCACTGCTCCGTCCCGAGCCCCACGCCAAGAATCTACAAGCTTTACTCCAGGAGAACCAAACCCCCAAACAGTTCCTATCAACAGAGTGCTAGAGACAGGAGTACACGCTGTACAAACCAGGCTGGCAGAACAGCTCGCAGCGTTAACCACCACATAACAATGTCATGAAGTGCAGCAACATTACAGGAGACGGCGGCAGACACGAAATTCTTGTAAGACTGAATTTTTTACAACTTCCTGTCACCTGAGGTTGGCAGTAAGAAATTATGTATTTATCAGCAGAGAAATATTCTTCAAAGACCACAAACTGGACAATATAATAGATAATGTAAATAGAGGTAAGGCTAGCATTTGAGTCTGGACAAAGCTGCAGATACTCACACACTTGCCTTGATTATCTCACACAGTCCTAAATTCATTAAATCGTTCAGAATAGCACAGCCAGTAGCTCTTCTCCTGAGAAAAGATGGCTTAGAATATAAAGGACCTGATGTGCTCTGTCAAGATTTGCCCACATGTTGCTTGCCCTCATGGGGAAATGAAGCAGTGACACACAGAGAAGGCGAAAGAGACCTTTTCTACAGATGCTGCCCAGCTCAGATGAAAACGTGGGCAGGAGAGGCAGACTGCTATCAGCAACCCAAGCAGCGCTGCCAGGGTGCTGCACCCGAGCTCCAGACAGAAAACCCTTTTCAAGTTACCTCAATGACCAGAGTGAGCCTAACAGCTGCTGTGATGGTGTCCCTTCCAGACGCCGGACAAAGCCAGCTCCAAGCCAGGAAGCCTTTGTCCTGAAAGCACTGGCCGTACTAGCCCTGCTGAGACTAATTCAGAGCCAGGATCGCTCTGACGGGTGAGGAGGAGCCAGTGCAGGAGACTCCACGGCAGCTTTTGCTGTGCTGGGCGAGCAGCCTGGCCCCAGGAACCTGCCACAGCCACTGGAAGGACTGGCCAGAGCAGTGGGGCACACAGGCAGATAAACAGGACATTGCATCTTGTGCTTCTGGAAGGACATCTTCAGACCTGCGTGAAGAAGTCTCCCTACTCTTTCTCCTCACCAAACAGCGGTACAGAATCCTACACCTGGCCATGAGAAACAATTCACACCTGTATTTACAACTTATAAAACCTACAGCCTGTCATTTGGTCCCACTTCAGTGTCTCTGTCATCCTTTCACCTGGGTGTTGGGAGTGAACAGGCACAGCCTGGAAAAGAGCTGTTTGCTTAATGCCTACCAACTGCGCCGGGGGCCAGGAGGAGAGCATCCAGATACTCCCTCCAATCCCATCCACTGGTACAGTATTGCTTCACAGAACATATCTGCCAGCTCTTCAGCTAAGTATTCCCAAGAAGACCAAGCAGATAGGATTCTGCTGTTCTCAGAATACCGTGCCTCACTATTACGTTGCCCCTTACTACAGTATCGTTCAATTCAAATTTCTAACCACAACGCTAGCCCATAATAGACATGCGTACGAGACAGCAACTGTGCATTCTGCATACCTACACTGCCTATACCCTGAGACAGCTCTAGGTGATACCCATGGGGGAAAAAAGTCTTCATGAAAAGTTGTGTTGTGTTGTGTTACTGCCCAAGTGCGACGTGAGATGGTCCCAGAACTGCAGGAGACAGTAAGTCACTTCCACACTCCGAGCTCCACCCAGGCTTCAATTCTACACTGCCATAAAGAACCCAAGTGAAGCACTACAGCAAACTATTCAATTAAAAACTACACTAGTAACACAGTGACATGTTTATTAGAGGTCTACACACTGCACCACTTAATTTAAATGCTGGCTAACCGAATTTTTACGTTAACACAACTCCAACAGTGAAAGGTCACATTTTTATTTGTTTATATGCTTTTAACACTGCTCGCCAGAATAATATTAACCACAGGTTTAAGGGTGGTATTCCAGTAAGCGTTCACCAGTTAATCTGAGCCACCCTCCTACACCCTTCCCAAGACAATACAGCTGCCACAGGAAAGTACTACTCTAAAGCACACAGGCGCAGCTAAAGCTGTACAACTTTTGTACCTGGAGAAGGGCTAGGAGTGTGGTGTAAACAAGTTCCCTCGAGTGCATGAGACGCTGTGCAAGGGACCAATAAGGACCCCTCTTCTTTAAAGCTAAGGATTGTCTTTTTCTTTTGTTTAGGCCAACAAAACCAGAAAGTTTTGTTCCCACCGCTGCGGTTTAGCTCTAGAAGAGGGGAGAGCGTTGATTTGAGAGTCCACAGTAAAAACTCTGCTATAAAGCAAGAAAAAAAAATGAAGGAGAAAATGCAAGATAGGCAGGTCCTCCTTTACACTGCTGATATGAATAGCAGCCTCACCAGAACCACAAAACAATTATCCACAAATTCCCCAACATAATCCCGGTTGAAGAAGGATCAACTTATCCAAATTTCCTACTGAACTGACAGCACCTTGCCTGAAATTCGGCAAAAAAAGAAATCTCCAAACAGCCCCCGGGTTCTATCAGGCCCCCGCACTCCCCCCGCTCACCTCCCCGCACAGGGACCGACCCGGCTGCCCGCAAAGCGCTTCTCTCGCCCCTGTCCCGCACAAAGGCACCTCGACCCTCGTACAAAGTGCAGACGAACCCCTCCTCGCCGGGAGGAGGCCTGACAGAGCCCCGCCGGACCAAGGCCTCCGCGGGATCCCGCCGCCCCTCACCTAGGCCCCGGCTCTCGCCCCTGCCCGGGGGCGGCCTCCGGCC
>VZTM01038485.1:441462-481221 GCA_013400555.1 Jacana jacana | reverse complement strand
GCCGGGCAAGCTCCTTTTTTGCTTTTTTTTTTTTTTTTAACTACCCCAAATTAACACGTTTTATTGAGGGCCCGGTGTGGGCGTGTTGCCGCCGCGCAGGGCCCGCAGAGGCGCTGGCGGTGTTTTGCCCGGGGCCGGCGGGGACACGGCCCTGGCCCGGGCTGCCGGGGCGGCGGGAGAGGAGAAAGCTCTCAAAAGAGGGGGGACGGGAGAATACCGGGGAGGGGGCTTAGCCTGGATCGGCAAAGGGTCCGTCAGACCTGTGCGGGCAGCCGGGGAAGGGGAAGTCTGAGGGCGGCAGCAGCAGATTCACAGGCGTTTTCTTACCAGGCCCCCTCCGCGCTCGGGAGGTTCTGCGGCCGGAGACCGCGGTGCCTCTGGGGAAGCCGCTGGTGCCGGGGGGCTGCGCAAGGGTGAAGCCAAATTCGCAGTAGCAGCAGAAGTACTAGCAAAAGTAGTTGGAAGGGTTAAATCACAGTTTGTACCAGTATCCCAGACGGTTGGGTTTTTGCCCCAGGAAAGCGGCACTCCCATCTCCCGCAGCGAGAAAGGTGGGGGAAGCCGAATATTTGCTGATAAAACTCAACAGGACAAACTGCTCCTTGTGAAGGACAAAGGTGGTCGGTGCTGGGAGCTGTTAGAGCAAGCTGCTGTGCTACCCTTCCTTCCATGGCTGGTGTGACTGCAGGCAGCACAGGGAAATCTAAGGCTTGAGAAAGCTGCTCTTGACGATAGGTGTCCAGAGGTTGAGTTTATGTTTTTATAGAAAAGGGTCTGAATCACTTCACTGACAATCAGAGCTAAGCTTAGATGGAGTTGGAGGATTTAAAGTCGGGTGTGGAGAGGAGAATGGGGCCTGCCCTGTGACGTGTCCAACTGTGCCGGGGTTCTGAGACGATGGCGTTAAGAGTTGTCCTGATACTGGGTATGTGGAACTCTGGGTGAGGTCAGCTGTCCCGAGAGACAGCAGCTGCCTGGATACCCCAAATCCTGCTGAAAAGTCTGCTTTGGAAATCGAGGATGCTGTGACAGCCCTCCGAAAACACAAAGTCAGGTAATTCTGGAGAATTACTGCGACATCTGACAATAATCAGAGAGATGAGCTGCGGTTGCAGCGGATCCCCCAGGACAGAGACAGGATTTGTAAGTGGCTTGGTTTTCCCTAGTATCTGTGACTGGTGCTGCTTGTCCGTGTTGGAGGGTCTACGGGGGCTTTTTTAGGTTTGCATTTGGGGGGTACAACGTGTTTGTGGTGAATCTGCTCTTTTAACAAGTTGCCCACAAGGTTCTCTTAGTGCTGAGGGCATTTCTCGTTTTGCTTCTTTTGCTACACTGAATAAAGCACTAAACACGGGTTAGCTGTAACTTTTATCTCGTTTGGGTGCTAACTAAAACGGTACTGAAAGCAGCAGGGTCCTCCCCTTTGTTTGCAAATGAGTTTTTGGTGAAACTCTTAATAAGTGAAGGCCTGGCCTTGCACAAGGAACTTCACCTGTGAGCGTTCAGGAGCCTCGGTGAGGTGCCACCAGGGCTTCTGTAGGGGTCCATCCCGGGTCCGGAGCAGGGATGAGCAGCCCCGCTACGGGTAGCACTGGGATGCGGTGAGCAATACAGAGCAGCAGGACATACCCCTGGTTGTGCAACCTGGGGGGTGGGGGGGTATCATCACTGTGACCGGTGACTGTGCCGTGGCAGTTTCGGGAAGGCTGGCACAACGCCTGCCTGTTGTTGGGCGGTGAGCCAACGATGCTGTCAGCCCCCAGGAACCCCAGGAGAACCAGGCACTGCTTTTATTTTTCAATCCAAGTGCGTCAAATGCTTAGTTCTGAATGTTTTTTGGGTGTTCTACGCGGAGTCGAGCTCTCCTCTCCAGCGGATGGAGAAGCAAGACCCAGGTTCCGCCAGCGCAGGACCCGGTCAGTGCAGTGCCCTCGCTGAGAACTTCCCCTTGGAGCACTTTCTGAGGAAGAGGCCCGGAGCTTTGTGAAGGACAACAATGACCTGGAACAGCTTGGCCTAGAAATGTCTTTCCAACCCCCACGCCTTGGTGCCAGCTGCTCTGTGCTCTAGAAAGTGAAACCACCCGTTCACCTGCCACTGATGGAACAGCCATGAAGTGGTTTCCACCGTGGCCCGTCGTCTGCACGCGCTGACCGTGTGTGTAACTCGGAGAGCAGGGTCCCCTGAACGAGGGACTTCAGGGTCATTGAAAATACAAAGTTCCTTTGCGTTCACAGCCCATCCCACTGGTCTCCTCTCCCACAGCTCCACTGACAGGGCTGGAACGTCCCCAGTCCCATCAGCCTGTGTCATTATTTTCCCTGTTGAAGGCAGCCCAGAGGCAGTAAACAGCCTGGGCCCTCCCGGGAGGTGTGGAAGCAGTTTAACCTGCAGTGGACCCACCACCAATTAACCTGGTGTTAATAGGTGTTGGGGAGGGGTGTTCCCCTTCTATTAAGGTTTCCATCCTTCCTGTGTTACACAAGGGGGTACCAGGTTATCATGCCCAGCCCAAGGCGCTGGCAGGAGCCGGGTTCCACATGGCAGCACTGCTGGGAGGCAGCAGGACAGGCTTATGTGACAAAGGAAGGGCAATCAGGTCAGTGACCCTAACAGGGCCTGGAAACTTCTCATGGACCTCACTAGCCCCTGGCAGGACTGAAGAAACAGATGCTCCAGGACACTTGAAGGGAAACAGACTGCAAGACTCCTGTGTTGTTCTGGAACTCATAAGAAGTCCTGAGGCCTTCTCCACTCCTTTTCCACTCCTCACACTCTCCTAACAGCAAACTGGTTTTGGGGAACACATCCACACAGTCCAGCCAGTATTAATTGTCTGATACCCAAGTGGTACCTCCCTGCCCGGCACCAGCTGTCAGCATCTGTACAGCATCTGTACAGAGGGGCAAGCTTCAAGCGGTAACCACAGCTGTCTCTAATGCTTCCGTTTTTAACTTGATTCATCCCAGTTCTTTATTCTAGCAAGGGAGGGATGCAGCAGTGTTTTTAACCACACACTCTTTGGAGCTGTGCTGGCTCCAGCACACTAACATTTCCCACTTTCCCTGTCATTCACAGACACCAGTTGCCAGTTCAAGGGCAACCTTCTGGCACCAGAACTGGTTACACAGAAAACAGATCAAGGCTAGAATCCAGCTACCATCGCCAGTTCAATACCCAGCAGGACTCCAGGCATGCATTTTACTTGATTATTACTGTATAATTAAAAATAGGGGATGTTATAAAATCTTCGAATTGTCCAGGTTGGAAGGGACCTTTCAGATTGTGTCCAACCATGAACCCAACCCTGATACAACCCATCACTAACCCGTGTCTCTAAGCACCGTGTCAACCCAGCTTTTAAATCCTTCCAGGGTTGGTGCCTCAGCCACTGTCCTGGGCAGCCCAGCCCAAGGCTCACAACCCTTTCAGTGGAAAATTTTTCCTAATATCCAATCTGAACCTCCCCAGGACATCGATGTTTGTTTTTACATGGGTTCACCATAAAATCAGCTGTCTTCAACTAACATCAAATGTCTGATAAACTACACTGCGTTGCTTCTGTAACCCAGGCTCTCTTCTCTCAAGAAATACAGTCACTCCACACAAAATGCCATGGTTCCAATATCTGATTTTTTTAATATGACATTCAGTGGTGTATATTACTTTCCAAGCAGAATCCTGATGCAGCAGCCTGTGCCCTGGTATAATTAAGACACATAGTGGTATTTACCCGTGAAGCATTCCTGTCACTGAACACAACTGCACCCGCTGAGAGCACACCACCTGTAAGAGCTGTAAGTTCAGACCTTAACCCGCTGGCACAGACTCATTGACAAACTCATCCTATCCAGCACCACTGAGCTTTCTACAAGCAGAACAGGTAGAACACAGCCAAGTAACTCCTGATGGGAGTGAGCAGAAGAATAATCAATAGAAACAAATACACCTGTGCTAAGTGGTTGATACACCCTCTGAAATAGGCACAAGTTGCTTAAATAAGAGTGCTGTGCTCAGGGCATGTTGGGTTTTTTTCCCCTACCACTGGCCAAGTTGCACAGATCCTGATAAACATCTGAGTATTCATTATTTAATGAGGCCAGAGCTCGGATTTTGTGGTAACTGGGTAGTACAGCCACGGGAACAAAGCATTCAATACACATGGGAAACTGTTTTTACAATTCACTGCTACAGATAATTACTGTATAAAAGGTAAAAAAAAGAAAAAAAAAGCCTTAAAAGTAAAAATAGCCTACATCTGAAATCACAAGTTTACCAACAAGCATGGAAAATAATTACTTATAAATCACTGCATCCACAAGTTTTGCAGGGTTTTGATTACCATCAGCCTCATTAAATAGGAGGAAATGGGCAAATACCTCCCGAGTGACTTGCCTGAGGTTGGGGTGAGTCAGCAGCCGGAATAAGCACACGCTCCTGCTCTCCTGCTCCCCGTGCCCTCATCACTGACCCCGTGAGTTCAGGCTCCACAGCACAGGTCACTGGGCATGAGCCACAGTCAGTGCCAGCAGCCAAAGGGCACAGGAGCCAGGGATCCCACAGGTTGAGTGTTACTCTACCACGGTGTTCTCCAGACAGCTTAGTCATGGACATCACGTGGCTCTTACCCATTCATGTTTATTGCACAAGGATTTATTTGTAATAAGCAGAAAAACTCTGAGCATTCTGTAAACTAAAATTCTGGCTTCCAGGAGAAACCTACCTCTAAGAATTCTTGGTGCAACTCTAAGTTCAGTCAGCTCACCTTGCAGCAAAGCATTTTGAGCGTGCCGATTCTGAGTCACTTCTGCAAGAAACTTTATTCTGAAATAAACAAAACCATTACTATTTGAAAAATCAATCTCAGTGGAAAAGTCTAGAGAAAACAAACCCTAACAGCTAATTTTCCTAGGCGAGGGGAAATTAAAACTGCTAAAATTATTTGTCTCTCCCCATTCCTAAGGGAGAGGTTTCATCGGCTTCCAAGGAACACGTTTGTGTTCCACTGGCTGGAGCAGCGCAGACGTGGTGGACAGAGACCCTCCCACTGTGAGTTTTAATGTCTTTGCTACAGATTCAGCGTAGCAAAGTAGGTCTGGAAGCACAAAAATGTCAGGCAGAAAGAAAAAAAAGGAAAAGAGATGCCAAGCTGCAGTGTCTCTTCAGGACTGAGCTCACGGTTTTCTAGGAAGATCCAATTTCAGATAAAACAAGTCACTAGAGTTACCTGCGGTGAAACCCACGACACCTCTGGATTACTGCCCCCTGAACGTCACCTGCAGGCTGTGGTCTGTCAGGTACGGGACGAGGATACAAACCCAGGTGCCCAAAACCCTCTAATGCCTAATAAACATAAGCAACCAAGGAAAGAACAAAATGGGGAATAATGAGAACAAACACTCAAAGTTGAGCTTAGTGTTTATTTGGTGGTAAATAAAACCCAGGGTGGTAGTATTCTACAAGACACTCACTGGAGTGCAGGTTTTGGTAAGGTGGCCGTTGATCAGAGGGGAAACTGAAGAGTATTACTGCCTGCTTTTAACATAGGAGCCCACCCCGAGCCAGCATTTTACAGGTTCTGCCTGCATTGCAGGGGAGGCTGCACAGACCGGATCGGATCCGAGAATCCCCTGTGACACCGGGTACCGACTGGGAGACGAGATTTCAGGTAAGCAGGGGGATCCACTCACACAGACAAGACTACAGCTTTGTGGGCACTGCAGCGCCTGCGGGTGTCCCTTCCCGCTTCTCCTCTTCTACCAGAGCACCAACACTTCACATGACAGGCAGGGCTTCACCTTAACTAGAAGGTGAAAAGATTTGCAACAATTAAAACATATTTTTCTTTCCCTTTTCCCGTTTCTCTGAGGTGCCTTTTAAACAGGTTAAAATAAATGTACAGACCAATAATGTTGTGTCAGAGAAATATTATCTTTGTGTATAAAAAACCTACTAATTTTCTGCAACACCACAGATACAAAAAAAATGTGACTATTGCTCTCAGCCATATTTCATTTGTTGTAAAGACTTTGGTATACTTCATTCCAACAAATAATATATTAGAATGTGAACATCAGGAGAAAAGCAATGAAGATTTTGAAGCATTGAAGCATTTTGAAGTATTGTATTTTGGCAGAATTTTTAAATATTAAATAAGTTTATCATCTTTCTGTGCTTCTCCTTCAGGTTTGAAGATCCAATGATATTTTGGGAAAGCAGTTACGTTCCAGCTTTGATTAGTGCAGCAAATGCTGCATTTTAAAAATGCTTTGTATCATATATTTCAAGGTATATTAAATAATTTTTGAATGCAAATTTTCCCTACTCATTGAGGCAAATCTGAAAAAAAAGATGCACCAAAAATGCCTGAGCGGGATCCTGGGCTAAGGAACACACCTGAACTCCCTCTTCAGGCAAAAGCATAAGCCACAAACGGGAGTTTGTCTGGAGGAACGGATTCATACAACAGTTGTCACCTTTCAGGTTCCCTTCCCACTGATGCTCTCACATCTCGGGGAGAGAAGGCAGCTGTGAATGAAGTGCAGGCAGAAGAGCCCTGGCTGGCTGAACTCACTCTTCCCACCAACCTCTCCCAGCCTTGAAGAGTTCCACATCTTTTCCCAGGCTAATTCCTTTCCACAGGCAAACACAACCCCAGACCAGCAATCACGCAGGTCCACGAGCGATATGTATGATGACAGTATAGCGACACCCAAATTTCAGTAAAGTCAGCATCATTTACAGTCAAACTACGCAGGAGGCGCAGAGGAAACCAATTCCCCGGTGTGTTATACAAAACAGCTTGCTGAAAATACAAAGAAATCTTCTCCTTGGAGAAAATCAGCGAAGTAGAAAAACCCAAAGAGGTACCTTCCTTGAATTTTATTTTGCCTCAGCCTCTTCATCCACGAACTCGACCAGCGGAGCGTGTCTGTTGGCCTGGGCACCTTCTTGGAAATTCACCTTTTTTATCACTCCTGCCTTCGGAGCCCTTATGGTGTGCTGCAGGGAAGGGAGCCAGGGTCAGCACGGCCCTTTCCCCCTCCCCAGCAAGGGCTAATTCTACTCCGGTGAGATTAGACCCAGCACACTTCACTGCTTCCTCTGACACATGTCTATTTGCTTCAAACCTTCTTTTCAAATGTTATCCTACTCCTTTGACAAGTTTTATTTTGTCACTAGTATTTATTTTGAGACTTGGGAGAAAAATGTTATAATATTTTGATGTACAAACACAGCTGAATGTTATTTTACTTCACTAATACTCTTTCTTAGTATAATAAATACCAGGCAGAAATACTAGAGTTTTAGTCCAAAAACGTTAATCATAGAGCAGATTTGTTCCCGTAAGAGGAATCTGCAGATTTACTAAAAATATTTTTGTTTGCTGGCCAGGAGGGGTCTTTACTTTTCATCTAGACAGTTGGCAAAGTCTAGCTGAAATACAGAGACCTACCAGCATAAAGGAACAGCACATTTACATACCAGTCCCCAAACTGGAATACTTCTCACTGTACCAGGTTAGGTTTCCATGCGCGTTTTGTTTCCTGGTCATTTCCTACACAGGGTCAGTCTATCAAAACACTTCATACCAGACACTAAATCCTCACATCTAAGCAAGGATCATTTCAATAATAACCTGTGGTTTAAATTTTACAGGTTTTATTTCAACAGCTCTGCAAAAAATGGGTGTCATTTATAGAAGGGCATGGGAAAGGAAAGGCAAATTTGCTCAAAGTCAATTCCGCTACCCCAACCTGAAGTTTAAAATGAAATACCAGCAAACCCAAAGCAGCTCAGGCTATGGAAAATATAGTTCAAGCCATGTGAGCCCATGGTCAAGCAACGTTACAAGACAGAATCACAGGGATTGGGAGGGACCGTGAAAGATCACCTAGTCCATTAGAAGGAATCATTAAGGGTACTCCTGGTAAAAATGTAGGTAAAAAATAACAAAAAGATCATTACAAAAAACTCCTGGACTTATTTAGAAAGTGCCCATTAGGTAAGTCTCTGCAGGAACCAAGGGCAGGCATTCTGTACGTTACATCACCGCGAGCAGGAGACGCGCCTCGACAGTTTTCTGCTAAAAACCTGAAAGCGGGGAAGGGGCCAAAAAGCCAAAGCTCCCCAAATGAATAACCCAGTGAACATTAAGACATCTGCAGAATAACATGGATTATGTAATCACCATTCACTAATAAATTAACAGCACATATAATCCCCTGAAATCTACGCAGGCACACCACTTGAAGTGAGTGACATCTGCAAGCTGCACTGCACACCACGCTTCAGTAACACAACCAAAAACGATTCCCTTCTGACCAGCTTTTTATTTTCTCAGTAACTAAAACTTTTTATATGGCACTTACCTCCATTTTCATAGCTATCATAACCACTAGAGGGTCTCCAATCTGAACCTTATCCCCTGCTTTCACAAACACCTACAAATCGAGAGAAAATTGGGGAAAAAATTAAAAAGAGTCATGCAGGTCTGTCCCATTAAAAACCAGCAGCTGGATCTCAGCCAGCACAATCCACTGAGTGGCTGTGGTCTGCCAAAACTGCCTCGTAGTATCTTTATTATTGTTGCACCGGGTACCCGAGGTCTCCAGCTAACACTCGAGGGAAGCCAGAGGCTCTAGGAGAGGTTCAGAAATGGCTTCCTGGTCACCCCTGAGCTTTAACGTCTCAAAGAAGAAGCACTAAAGGAGACAATGTATATTCTGCCCTTTCCGGGCTTAAAAGCTTCTATTTTAAGAGAAAACACGCACAACCCCTTCCTGGAGCCTGTCCCTCAAGTCATTTTAAAACCAAAATTGAGGAAGAAGACTGCAGGAGCCACCTAGTTTTTCTATAGTAACCCTGATTTAGTGTCCACTCGGCGTGGAAGAGATCCACGTGACACACACTCCACCCTCTGGAAGGGCTCACACCTTTTCACTGCCAGCAGAATCCTTCAACCACTCAGCTCTGCCAGAGGTCTCCTTTCTACTGAAACCTCACCACTGTACAGACAGATACAAAAGACTTGCTGAGCTAAAGAAAAACGAACAAAACCAGAAGGAGCAAAACACTCAGCTTAACAAAAAAACAGCATTTCTGAATTTACTTTTTTTGCAAGTGTCTCCAGCATTTCAGCCCAAGAGGAAATGGGTCAAACAGCCTCTGACACTTGAGGTAACTTTGACATAGAAAGTAATTAAGATGAAGAGAGAATTATTCGAGCAGTAGGATTAGTTAAATCTCCAGCTTGAGCAGAGCTGTAGAACAAGAAGCCCAAAAGCCTGAAAAACTCTTGGGTGGCTGCTGAAACTTGGAATAAACAGGGCTTTTTCTGACTCAGGGAGTCACACACAGCAGTGACATTTCTGGCCCTGATTCTTTCCTGGCAGTACAGAAGCAAACACCATTTCTGGAGAACTGGACTTGGATACATATTGGAGAATTCATTTCCTACCCATATTATTACAATTACCTTCTCAACGGTGCCTGTCATGGGCGCGACGGCACCGCTCTGCTCTCCCCCCGAGCTCACCGCAGACAAGTACTTGGGCACAGGGAGGCCAATCTCAGCACTCCCTTCCTGCAGAAATAAATCAATGACATGTGAGCTAATAACATAAAACACCACCAGTAAGACACTCGCTGACACACAGGGAAAGTGCAGCTCCAGCTTCAGGCAACTCCGTCAACTCTTCAGGGTGCCAGACTGCTGGGGCCAGGGCAGAACCTAAATACACTCATAGCCCTGAAACTCCCCTGGTTTCTTCTAGATCCTCACCTCAGGCTCCACTCTGATACCACAGATTTCTTTCTTGTCATTTAATATTAAAAAATGAAACACACTGAAATAAAAATACCAGTTACCAGCACTTCCAGAGAACTGTAAGTCTGAAGGAATGGCTACTGCTCTGTGACAAACTCAGACGATTGACCACTTTCACATTTTGTGCTCCCCTCTCCCAAACCATCATTGCTGCTGATTCACCCAATCCTGTTTTATCCTTCCAAAAGTAATTTATTCTCTCACTCATTGACCCCAAGCAACCAACTTCTAACTACAGCTATAAATGAGAGAAGTATCCAAACATTATAGGCCCATGTGAGAACCTGAAATTACAATTCTCTTTCACATTCTCTTGCTACTTGTATTGCTCATGTTCATGGACAGAACTCTAGAATTGATTACTTGTGACGATAAAGAAAGGAACGTTACCGGAAAGAAGAGGTAAATGGTGTTGTCCAAGATGACCAATTTGGACTTAGACACTGTTCCATTTACTGAAGACCTCAAGTAAAGTGCATCACCTTCTGTGAGCACCTCCCCAGAAATCAGGAACGTTTTATCTTGAATCTGAAAGTTAAAATGCTTTTGTAAGGACAAAGCCTGACCCCTTCATGAGCAACAAACTGAATGTTATTTGTAGTACAGAAAATTCTGTGGGGCATCATTCCCCTGTTTAACCAGAAGATTTACTCCCCTCATCATTCCTCATCTCATTTGGTAATCACTTTCCAATTTCCACCTTCAAAATAAAACAAGTGTTCTCTTACAGAAAACGCTCTAGAAATCTTTTATTTACCCCAGAGGGATCCATCCCACGCACAGAATAAAGCGGGAGTCCTGTGGAAAAGAAGTCTGTAACGCAAACTTAGATCTACCTTCCAATGTTCTAGAAAGACACATTTTAGGAAGAGAAAAACAGAGGAAGATCTTTAAATGCTGGAAAACCAAATGCTTTTCTTAGCCTTATTTTCAGAAGCATTTTAGGAGCTCTTCTGTGCCAATCCAGCATCTAGCAAAGATAATTTCAAGCCAGAATATTAGTCTACACCAGCAGCTGCAAGCAAACAAAAAGTAGAACCCTGTAACAGTAATTCCCAAGCAACTTCAGTAACAGTTAATACCAAGAGAAGTCTACAAGAAACTGATCCTTCTTTAATGAAATAGCTGAAAAAAGTGGACTTATACCTGCATGTTGTATGACCCTTCTTGATTGTAACTGACAGCTACATCCACAACTGCTCAACAAAACAGAACACGGACACGTGAGTAGATCTGATTATAGGATCTAGAGAATCACGACATACAAACAATATTCAGTCTATCTGTAGTGATAAAAACCCCTACCAAGAGTAAGAAGAGAGTATTTTCAGAGCTGAGTACACATGGCACATACTGAATTCTAGACAATTTGTTGTTCAAAGATGAGCAGCTGCTGTTACACTCTGAAATCTATGTTTTCGGGACAGAAAGCAGATTTTTGATGGGAAAAATGCTGAGCACTTTCACACCAAAGCAAAGTTAAAAAAACCAAGTCAATGCCACTCAGCTTTTTCAGACATCTCACCCTCGTTCACTTTAATCATGAACATTAGTAATGTCATTTTAATTTGGTTTATATCTCCTCAAGATCTCACAGTGTGGGTATAAATCATGCAATTCTGCGAATTCCCAGCTTAAATCACAATAAATTTATACTGCTTTTGTTTGCTGTTTCTTAGCCTGAATTTTCAAGCACCAGTTCAAGTAATTTTATCCATGAACCATCTCCTCTCCCTTTGCACACTTTTGTGTTAACGTACCGTTTTCCCCATCCAGCAGAGAGAGGTTTCTGGTGTAACATATATTTATTCTTCTCCCAGTGCTGGATGCAAATGGTGAGAATTTATCTAAGGCACAAAACATACAGATACGTTACTTTCCTTCTCTACTTTGGCCAAAGACAATACTTAGAATTTACACCATAAAAATCAATGTCCTACTGTTACTACCACCACACTTGTGTATTTATACCACACAGAGTGGGGAACCACTCAAGCTTCACCACTGCATAGTGAGGTTGTGTGCAACCTATGGAAAACTCAAGGCTGACAGCACCAAGAACAAGGATACTGACTGTTCTCCACAAACACATCCTTGACCAGGAGAAGAAAGCGTGGGAATTCAGCTGCACCCCAGCAGATTCAGATGAACCTTCAGGTGCAGGTTCCAAGTGTAAGAGTAGTCAAACGCGGCAGCAAATTGCCTGGGAAGATGGGGTGTTTTCTATGACCTGAGAGTTTTTGAGAGCAGCAACCAGATACTGCCCCATTAATTCATCATCTCTTGAAGAAGGCAACAGTGTATGGGAATCTTTCCAAACCCACTCTCTCACATTTCCAGGCTAGTTAAAGCAGAGGCCAGAAGAAAATTAACATGGTTGCTGGCAGCATATATTAAATTTACATGCAACTTTTGTTAAGAGCAAGCACTGCCCCTCATACCGCCATTAGCAGTGTCAGAACTCAAGAACATGCAGTTCCCGGAGTCCTCTTCGTTCCCCTAAACCCCACTGCCTCTCCCAGTCCTTGCAGAGACAACTTTATCTCCAAAGACCTTGGACCAACCACAGGAATGATGGTGATAGACACTGTTTATGCTTCTAACGAGCAAAGAGTACACAGTGACACCGACTATGAATCCCAAGGTCTTTCAGATGGAGCCTGCTGCAGCGCTGCGGGGAGGAGTCTGTACGTGACAGGGGTGATATGTTCCCTATCTGTCCCTTAAAAGCTATGGTCTGCTCTGCGTGTAAATACCTGACAAACGCCAGAATGCAGAGCCCTGAGCAGGCACAGTCAGGCAAAAAAGGGAACACACCAATTCAGTATCTCCACTTGAGCTGACAGCACTGTCTCACCCTGTCACAGGTAGAATAAAACAAAAGAAGAACGGTCCTTACCATCTGACTGCTCCCGAAAAGCATCTGTTAGCATTTTCTCTTTCAGGATGAGACCCAGAGCTGCCTGACACATAACTTCGTGTGGGGTTGCCTTTTTGGCTGGAAAGAGTTCTTCATGGTGTTGAGGAATGAAATTAGTGTGCACGTTTCCAGCCTCAAACTGCGGGTGCCCCGACAGGCTCAGTAAGAAATCAATGTTAGTGCTTAATCCTACAATCTGTAAAGAGAAAGCAGCAAATTGCCAAACAGACACCAAGCTACAAGGGAATACACAGCTTTCTGCTTAGACACAGACCTGACAGCATTAAAAATTCGCTGTATTTCTTTACCACATTAAAAATTTGTTTTTATAAATTGGAAGTTACAAGCAAACATGGTCTGACACAAATCCCAACTACAAATTCCACTGAGTTTGAGGAAGCTCACGTGGCAGTGGAAATTGTTGTTGGTTCGCCTTACTCTTCTACCGTGTCCCAGCTGCATCATCCAACTGAGGATGCTGCAATCTTAAGAAAAGGCTCTGTGAAAAACTGGACTTACTCCAACAAAAACAGTTCACAAATGAGGGAAAAATACAGCTTCTGCAAACAAATATCTGAATGTGAAATAGCAGTGGCAAAGCAGGCTCCCTCTCAGAAACCACTTCTGGTTTAAGAGCAGTATTTGATCCTTCTTTTGGTGCCCCAGGATCTGGAATCACTCCCGGTGCCTTTCACTTACATTATACTGGTGCAAACTGTATCGCAGCTTTCTCAGCGCCGCCTGACGATCCTCAGCCCAAACGACCAGCTTTGCAATCATCGGATCATAGTGGACAGACACCTCATCACCTAAAGCATATTAAAAATGCTGTAACACTAACCCAAGCGCTCTCTGAAAGCTGGTACTGCAGAGCAGCACGCACCACGTGGCACTAAACTGACACAACCGATAGCTGCATTTCTCTGCGTCCTGATAGAACATCAGTCTTCCACGGTGTGACCTGGCACTTCAATTCCAAGGGCAAGTTCAGTGCAGACTACTGCAGAGGTAGCACTACTCAAACCTCAGTTTTCTTTGTTGCTACCAGAAAACAGGATTGATAAATGGTGATGAGAATATAATCAGCATGATCCCATGGACAATCGTTTGGGTAGCAGTAAATACAATACTCAGCGACTGACCAAAAGCCAGGGATAATCACAAGGAAGAGTAATTCTGTACAGATCTGCCTTTCTAACAGCTGCCTGTCACACAGGCTTATTTAGGCCAAGGAGGGAAATGCTTACAAATAAAAGCTTTTGATGTTACGTATTTCTGATTACACTACTGCCTTCAGCTTTACCTTGTCTGACTCCAGTTTCTATCCTGGTGAAACGATCCGGTGGTGGAGTGGACAAGTGCAACAGCGGCCCAGCCCCCGGCATAAAGTTATTATTGGGGTCTTCAGCGTATATTCTAGCTTCAAACGAGTGGCCACGGAGCAGAATCTCCTCCTGCCTCAGGGGAATCTTCTCTCCTGCTGCAACCTGAAAAGGTTAGGGGTTTTATCTTTAATAAGGGATCGATATTCTGGAGTGCCCATGTATAAAATATTTAATATCTTTCTTCTAAACATGAACAACTAGAAAGCACATTAAAAAAAAAAAAAAATAATGCAAGGGTCAAAAAGTGGCAGGTCATGAAAGTCTGATACTGAAATGACTCCTTCCGTTTCTCTAGCAGTCACCAGCCCAAGGAGGTCCAAAACTTCCTGGTATCATTCAGACACATGAATAATCTCTCTGCAAATTGGGTGTGTGAGGAAACTGCCTGCTTCCAGTCCACACAACTAGGTATTTATTTCAGAATGTGACTATACTGGTGTAACACCAGACATGTGATTTTGTGAAATTTTCCTCCTACAGCCTGATCAGAGAATGATTTCTGAGCCAGATATATCTGAACTAGATTTTTATAAATATTTCAGCACAGCAAGGGAAAGATCAGGACCCCACTCCTCACATTTTCCACATTCTCTATAGCCTCTCTCAATATACTTCAAAAAATGTTTTGCTTTGTTTTTTCTCTACACAACTGGAAGATGACTTTGTTGGAATTCAGAGCATCTACACAATGCTCCACGACCACATACAGTAATACAAGATGTTCCTCCAGAGCAAAGGAAACTCTACCCTAACAGTGGAGTAGGAGATGAGGGTCTGAAACCCCACCTGGTCTCTCACAGGCAGTATCAAAGAGCACAATTCACCAGACAAGAGGAACTCTACGTGTCAAACCCACTAACACTTACCCTAAGCTGCCACTCCACCAGGTCTGTTCCAGTGATCATCTCTGTAACGGGGTGCTCTACTTGCAGCCTGGTATTCATCTCCATGAAGTAAAAATTGTGTTGGGAGTCCATAATGAATTCCACTGTTCCTGAGATTTAATAAAAGGGCACTTCACCAAAACAAGACTTTTCCAGAAGGGACACCTGAGACACTTGATTTATGTCAAGACTATCATTTCTACATCAGATACACCGAATTTCATTGCATTCTACACAAATTATCTTAAAGGGTCACACAGCTGAGGTCTGAAAACAGAAGGGTTGTTTGCTTGCACATTTAGGTATCCTGCACTGTTCCGTAGCCGTTCTGCTCTACGGTACAAGCTGCAGTTCATCAGAGCTGTAAAAAGTGCATCAAGACTCTTTAGAGTTCTGTGTATTCGCATACAGTGTGTAATTATTTGTTAAAAACAGGTATCCAAAAGAGAAAAGCCACACATCATTTTAGCAGGTTATTTTGCATCAGGGAACTCATGTTAAAACTCCCTGACGTTACAGCCAGGGAGCCATGAGTCTGCTTTGAAAAAGGCTTTACTGTTTGAATATAAAGTATTATTCTTCGTAAGCTTAAAGAGAAATTATTTTTCCCTTGCTCTCCTCAAAATTACTAACAGTCACAACACTCACTCCAACCTTGAACTAGTTGACTTATCTGCTCTAAAATTGTTTCTTTCTACTCTTCAGCTGCCACTGGTCTTGAGCTCAGAGCAAGTGTGCTATTTTACAGCTGGTATTACATCACAATTAACTGTATGATTACTTGCTTAAACCTCAAAATAATTGGGGGATTTGTATCACAATCTAAATCAATCAGGTGTCATTTGCCTTGAGGCCTAGTTAAGTGCACCTCAGGAGCTGCTACACCTTCCCAGATTTACCTGCTCCCACGTAATTCACTGCTTTGGCTGCTTTCACAGCAGCTTCTCCCAGTCTCTTCCGAACGTCAGGATTAATTCCTGGCTGTGAAAAAACAATACCAAAGATTGTAAATTCTTATGAATTTTGGTGATAGTAAACTACTAGGCATGAATATTTTGTGATATTTAGCAAAAGCAGTGAAATCCTTTCCAGTGTTATACTTGGAATCTACATATTTTTTTCCCTAAGAATCATTTTCTAAAGAAAGCCATTTTTTCAAGTAGGAAACTTCCTGCAGCAGCATTAAAACAGGCTCTGAGAATTACAAATAAATTACTACCCACTAAATAAATGCAATGGGAGTTAACAATAACTTTAAACATCAGATCACACCAAGAAAAAAAAAAAAGACATTGTAAGAACTTTCTACTCACCCCTGGTGCCTCTTCAATGATCTTCTGGTGCCTCCTCTGCACGCTGCAGTCTCTTTCAAACAGGTAGACGGCGTTGCCGTGCTGGTCTCCAAACACTTGGACTTCAACGTGCCTGGTCCAGAATAATCAATCATAGAATCATAGAATCATTTAGGTTGGAAGAGACCCCTGGGATCACCCAGTCCAACCATCAGCCCTAGTCTACAGGTTCTCCCCTACACCAGATCCCTCAACACCACATCCAATCTACTCTGAAACACAGTCAGGGAGGGTGACTCCACCACCTCCCTGGGCAGCTGATTCCACTGACTGACCACTCTCTCTGTGAGAAACTTTTTCCTCATGTCCAGCCTAACCCTACCCTGCTGCAGCTTGCAGCCATTCCCTCTCCTTCTTTCGCTAATTGAATGTGTCACTTTATTCCAATAAGGCCCCAATCCTGCCACTGACTGCACCCAAACAGACTGAATCTGCATGCAGTCCTCTACAAGTCAGGGGGAATCCTTATTGGTTTGAGTGTCTGCCCTCTAATAGCAAAAAATGTAAAAATGAGGCTGCAATTATGCAAGATTTCAATTGCTTTAGACTTCTTAACTCCTAAATGACTTTAGACTTTTTCAATTGCCTACATGAAACAGGATTCTAAATGCCAGCTGCTGCAGTGAAACCTCGCAGGCCATACGACAAGCAAGATGTGTCTCTGAAGGCTGCTACCTCTTTATCAGTTGTTTTATTATAATAAAAGTCAAACCACTTCACTTTTATCTGATAATGGTGATTTCCCTCACAAAGCACTGTGTAACAATTTACAACAGGCAGCAGCCCTGGCTCAGGAATAACATTTTTTTATTTCAACATGCCATTTCACAGGATAACTATTATTAAGTGGCAGAAATTCGTTCTGCGTATAAACCAAAAACCCATGGCCATTCTGATAATCTGCCAATGCTGGCAAAAGAAATTCCCCAGGAGCTTGGTAAAGTTTTCCTCACACCCATCAGACAGTGTCAGCAGCCCCCAGTTTCTTTAGAATAACTGCTGTCCTTATAGCAGCGCTTCAAGAACACCTGATGTGAAGTACACGAGTATCACACGGATGCCTGACGAGTTCTTCATGAGAAATAAATCAGCTCAGTTTCATTCTTCAGGCATGAAGTAAAGACTAATCTTTCTCTAGTTTGATAGTTAAAACAGAAGTGCTAAAGGAAGAGGTTAGGACACTTGAGGGCAGCAGAAACACCACGACAGCTTGACGTGGGTCTAGAGTTTAAGTACTCTAAAGAGACTGGGTTTTTTCTAGATGTAAATCCAGTTTAGAAAGTTGGCTCAAGGAGGAATATTAGTGTCACTAAATGTCACTGCCCTGTATCCCAAACAGCAGTAATTCCTATTATTCAAACCAAAGTCATTACAAGAAATTCAATACATTATAAACAATATTGACTAAATTAACACCTGCCATAGTGCAACTAAAACATATGAGATCAATTTTCACCCCACTACTAAAAAAATAATATTTACTGAACAGAAAAATAAGCATCACAGTGTTCATATTTAAAAATATCAATATATATATTTCTCACCTTGGAGTATCTACAAATTTCTCAATCAGCATTGCATCATCATTGAAAGACTTCTTTGCCTCTCTCCGAGCTGATTCTAGTTGGTCCAGAAACTCCTTCTCTGAGTGAGCAATTCTCATGCCCTAAAATACAGAAAAAGTGTGTATAAATGTCTAAAAATTGTGTACAACAATGATTTTTATTGTGTACCATAACAGCAAGAAGTGAGCTTAACGATAAAACTTTCTCCTTCTTTCTTAAACTTTAGCAGAATTGTGTATTAACTTCCAGTAAGATAATCCTACTGAGTCCCACTGAAAGTTACCGTAAGAAACGTGAAAAACCATAGATATTATCATTCCACTGATATGGATGGTTACAAAATTCAGTTTTATTCTCAAATATCACAGACATTTTCCCAGGTTGGCAGAGAAAAAAACGATTTCATTACAAAACAAATGCAGCTATTTTGGAAAGAAGTTGAACTCCCTATCGTGTCATTTTCATAGACATTTGTGTCAGAGTAAAATAAGATCTAGACAGAGAATTCACCCTATGCTAAAAACGTCTATAGACACCAAAGGGTTAAACGGTCTTTGTAATTTCACTTCTTACACAACATTTAAAACTATTACCAAAAAAAACCCAACCCAACACACACAAGTTATCACAAAGTAACAACTTAAAGTCAGCTAATTTCACCCAAACAAATCCATAGGACAACCCTTCTGTTGGTGAATTACTGGAGATCCATTGACATAAATCAAACTCCCCCAATTTATCCCAGCTACGTACCCTGTGCCCTCCTGCACAGCAGTGGAAGCGAGAGGTTAAGAAAATGGAAACGGGCACCAATAAAAAAATTTCATCAAAAGTAGGTTTTCATTTTACTTGTTTTCAGTTGGGTTTTTTGTTAGTTTTTGGGGTGGTTTTTTTTCTTTTAGAATATCCAGTTACAGAAGCAGAGACATGACAATTCTACACCAGTGGCAAGCAGACCAGTTCCTTTACCTTTCCACCACCTCCGCGAACAGCTTTAATCATTACAGGAAATCCTATTCTCTTGGCATGTTCCTTTAGACACTCATCTGACTGATCTTCTCCATGATAACCTTCAACAACAGGAACGCCAGCAGCAGACATTATAGCTTTGGAAGTGCTTTGACAGAACAGTTTTATGTTTAGAATGATCATAATATTTTTTTACTTTAAGCTCCAAATCTGTATCAGTTCCCAATGTTAATTCTCCTCCCAAAAGTCGTTCCACATAAAACCAGTCAGTTACAGGTTGACTCTTCCTTCCCATCTTTTGACCCACATTAGAGGCCAAAACCTAACATTTTGGGGGGTTGGACTGGATGATCTTTCAAGGTCCCTTCCAATCCCTGATATTCCGATTCTGTGATTTTCAAATTACATCACTGTATCCTGCCAACACTATACTTAAGAAGCATATACAAAGGCAAAACTCCTTTCAGGATACAGGCTGGACTCACACCACTCATGAAACACTCGAGCATTACCTACTCTAACTTCAAGTACTCTTGCAAAGCTAGTTAAATTACAGAGGTCGTTTCCTCTCACCTTTGGAAGCATTAAACAATGAGTTCTCTGAAATTATTATTACAGAGCTCGTGCGTTGGTAACAACCTTATTTCCATATTCTTGATTTGTGCTTCACACCCTGGAAACATTTCTTTGATCTAAGGAACTAAGAGTCAGATCAATGGGGTGAAGGAAACACCACCCCATTTCACATGAGCCCCAGTAACCGCTGATGGGGCGGTGTTTCTTCCCCACTGCTCTGCTGACCAGTACACAAGCCATCCAATCTGCCCACTGAACCCACAACGCCCCAGTTCTGGAGAACTGGGACCAGTTAGGTATTTAATTATTAAAAACCCAACAACTGAACAACCATGATTATTTCTATGCCTATAGGAATCCCGCACCTACAAACCTGGAGCTTACTCCTTTGAAGAAAGCCATAAAAACAAAAGACCATGAAAACAAAAAGAGTAAAATAATTACAGAGCAACTGGTCATCTGTTAACAAAGTTAGCTTTGCCAAACTGTAAAGTGCACAAGCAAGTAACGAGTTAGAAACAGATACCTCTTAATCCCCATATCTCTGATAGCAGATGAAGGTGGACCTATGAAGATGATTCCCTCTTGCTTGCACAGCTCCGCAAACTCTGTGTTTTCCGAGAGGAAACCGTAACCTGGGTGAATGGCCTAAAACAGAACAACGTTACCAGCCTATTTTAGCTTAGAAAAACGGGAGTAGAGTGCTAGGGAAACATGAGAGGGAAGCATCATTGGAAAAAGGGAAGAACAGGGGGGTAATGGAAGATTTAAGGTTTACTGACCTGTGCTGCTGAGACCTTGGCCACCTGCAGAATTTTCTCCATGGCCAGGTAACTCTGCTGTGAGGGTGCTGGACCGATGCAGTACGCTTCATCTGCCTGAGACAGAAAACAATACATGTGACAGACTGCTCATTAGATAATAAAAAGACAATTTAACTGAATTTCTGAGCTAATTGTCTGGTTTTATCAGACTGCTAGCATGTAACAGGTTAAATCACTGCCTCTCTTTGTGGAGAGGCTCAACTGGGTAAAACAAACTCTGACTTTCTTCCCAAAATAAGAGTTCATTCTCCAAGCCCCAGAGGACACTCTGGAGTCCAAGCACCAAACTTTAATGTGCTTGCTGTAAAGCTGGGAGGTGCTGAGGCACAGAGGAGGCAAACGTTTCATTGATCCAAGGAAAACTTGGCTGTATCTCTACAGCAGAGAATCAACCGTGTTAGCACAAACATCTACTTTCACAGTGAGCTTCTTAACGGAAAATACTGTTAAAAATACTGCAAATTAGGATCAGAGACTCAATAACAATACTTCACCATTGCCACGTGCATGGAGTTCCTGTCTGCTTCACTGTAAACCGCTACAGATTTCACACCCATTTTCTTGGCTGTCCGCATCACTCTGCAGGCGATTTCTCCTCGGTTTGCGATAAGCACCTTCCCTATGCTGTGACCTCCTGTTTCAAAGGAGGATGCACAGTAAGCACCTTTTTAAAAGAAATCCATCCATACAAGCAATCCTGGAAATCAAGCCGTTTTAACATTCTGACCTCTTTTTCATCATTTACAGCGTTTGTGCATTTCTTCCAATAACGAAAAAACACATGCTTCACCCAAAAGCATTTCTATGCTAGTCTAGGAACTTTTTCCTTACAGTCCTCATGTTTTAATTCAAGTCTTCTTTCTTTTTAGAACACAGTAAATCTATTCTAAACCCGAGACAACACTTAAACATAAAAGTTGGTGCTTATCCTTTCACTGTGCAGTTTCTGCCTCGCAGGCAGAACTACATAGCTTGCGACTATCTATGAAATGAAAACATATCTCTGAACTCTAAAACATATCTTTGTAGACAAGGGGGTCAGTTTAAACCATCTCGCTAAGTGTTTTTGTTTAAATACCTATATTGTTTAAATACCGTTATGTCTAAACTCTAAACCCCAGCTCTCACAGACTTTGCAATGTTTGTGCCAGAAAGGGACTCAGAAGAAAGCATCACAAAACTAGTTTTCTTGAAGTTGAGCATACCTAAATATGACACACAAAATTATTCCATATATTGTTAACCCATTAATGACTCTGTTAGGTCAGCTGCAGACTACTGCTTCCAAAAACCATACAAATATTCAATATTTATTTACAAAACCCTACAGTTTTGCGGCAACCAATGGTCTAAAACCAATTGTCAAGCCACACACATTACACAAGTGGTTAATCCTAGTAACTAAAGAGGTTAAATTCCATACCTACGGTTGAGGCCCATCTCACAAATCTCTGCACTTGGTTCCATTGCCTGCACAATCATAAGCACACAGAAATGTCACAGAGGCACGTGAAGAAGTGGCAGCCGAGCTACTTTTATCCTCAAGGTGGGAGAAGGGCAGCACTGACACAGCCCCAGAGCTTTTGCTATTTACTAACTGGTTATTAACTACTTACACAGGACGTGTTCAAGTACAACAACCTTCACCATATCTAAGTGTTTCCCCTCAGACACAACAGGAATTATCCCCTCGCTTTTTCAGCGGCATTCAAGCTGAAATAGCCAACATGCTATTTCTAAAAAAACAAAACTCTTTTGGTGGTCAGAACAGCCGCATTTGGCATTTATCACACAGAAGGCAACTTGGCATATTCAGGAAAGAAGACACTAACGATCACAAAGCAAAAGAAAAAAAGCTGAAAAAAAAAAAAGGAAATAGGAGTTGTTTATGTAGACAAAGGGTGCAAGAGAGAGGAATGCGAAAGACAGCAAGAAAGAAGAGCTATGAAGGATTATGGAAATACGTTAAACCTCAAGTCAGTAAAAAGTGCTCCAGAAATCAGGTGGAGAAGGGTAAGTGACTGGAAGAAGCTGTGAAAGGAAACTCGTGGAATTGCTTTAATTAACGCATAAAGCGAGTTTGGAATCCTGGATCTGGGCCGGCAATTCCTGCGGGATCTGGGGCAGAACCCAGACCCTGCAAGACAGCAGCTCGGGCTCGGGCACTGAGGGAAAATGAGCGAATTCCCTCAAGTTCTACCAAGCGGCTGCCCCGGTCACCAGCTCCCCCCGCGGAGGACCCCAGGGCCCAGCACAGCTTCCTGGAACCTGCACCAATTCCTAAAACTACGCTTGAAGCTCTGGGTGGGTTCTATTTTTGCTCTTTTTTCCCCCACACAGGAGCCTGGGATACCGGTACCCCCACCACCCCCGGCCCCGGCTCCTCCTGAGGCGCCGAGCCCCTTCCCGCGCCTCAACCGGGGCAGCCCGGCTCCAGGCCCGGCTTTNGGAGCAGCCTGGGGGACGAAGTGGAGAGGATGGGGAAGCCCTGAAGGACGAGGCGGAGAGGAGCCGGAGGGCAGGGAGGGAAAGCCCTAATGGACGAGGCGGAGAGGAGCCGGGCAGGGAGAGAAAGCCCTGGGGGACGAGGCGGAGAGGAGCCGGCGGGCGGGAAGGAAAAGGCTCTAAGGGAGAAGGTGGGACAGAGCCGGAAGATGACGGAAGGGGCCGGGTAACACCGAGAAACTGAGCAATAAAACGGCAGATCGAATAAAATCCTGATAAATGTGAGGTGGTGCACCCTGCAGGAGTGCTCCCGGCTACATTTGTGGAAGGGGAATGGCACCCGGGGCTGTACAGAGCAGGGACACCAAACGTGAGGGCATGGGGATCCCCGGTGTCCCGGTCTGAGCAACGCGCTACTAATTTAGCTTCTAGTCTTTGGGAAAAGTGCATATTTAGAAGACTAGTGTCTGAATTGGTGAAAATACTTACTTTATTGCCAGCTGTGATGTGTGGGATTCAAGGCTTCTTATTTTTGAGCTCCCCAGGTGTGGGGATGAGGAGGAGCAAGACCACCAGCGCTGCCACCAGGGTTATTTCATACCATGAATATCACATTCAATATAAATTAAAAGGTTTTATGTTTTCTCTCTCTCCCTTGATGATGGCGGTCCAGAGAACTCCTTGCCCTGGTGCCGGATCGCAGAGCCCTTCCCTCCCTCCCGCAGCCGCAGCGCTGGCAGGATCCCACATGGGCTGTCCCTGCTGGGCTGCCCGGCTTCCAGAGATGGAGTGGGGTGGGGATAGTTCTTGTGTATTTTACATATCGATATTGGAACAATACCGGTTCTTTACTGTTACTGGTTTTCCCCGATTCCACTTCCCAACTCGTGTAGGGTAGATGGGCCACGGGCAGGCCGAGCCTGGCCCTTCTGGTCTTCCCTGTGGAGCTGGGTCTCGGAACACAACAACAAAAGTTCAGAACACAGCGAGAAAAGTTCAGAGCACAGTAAAAAAAAGGAGGGTGAACCCCCAAGGTCACTGCGGTCGCCTCCGTCACACTGATCTACTGAACCTAGATCAACAAGAACGCTCTGATAGACCACAGTAAAGCATTTCCAAAGCCGTATTTCACCTCTGTGATTTTAATATTAATCAGATAGAGTAATTTAAAAAAGAAACCAACACAGTAGCACTCAGTCAAAGTAAGTACTTCTGGTTGCTGTTTACAACTAGCAAAGCAGCCATGCTTTTCCCCAGAAGGAACACACAAGCTATTAGTTATAACAGCATTTAACGTGTCGCAGGTGTTCTCTGAGGCGTTAACACGGTTTGAGAGCGAGCGCATAATAAACAGCATTGCCGGTCCGTGGGTAATCTCGGCTTGCTCCTGTTTTTAAGTTGGCACAGTGACCTCTTACAGCCTTTTTTCATTTGCCTGGGTCTCAGCAGGGACTGGGTGGCTGTGGTAGGTGACAGGGACACCGGCTCAGCTCGGGGAGCTCGTGTGGTCCCTTCAACCTGGCTGCAGGCAGGGGAGAGCTCAGCACTCCCTCTAAAGATGAGATTTTTAAAAGCTCTATTATTAAGCTTCTGCTTTTCCAAAAATCCATCCACTTCATTCTTCAGTGTAACACGCTGACAGCATTTGGCTTTTGAAATCCAGATTTAAAAATAATAATAATAGCAATCAGTCTGTTTAATTTGTCTCTAAACAGAAGATGGCAGCATTTTATGCAGCTGACCGCTGGGACGAGCTGCAGGTATTTTACAGCACATCAATCAGAGGTGGTGGCAGCGGAGCGTACGCTTCGAACAGCAGAAAACCAAAGGAATAGCAAGATCCTTTCTCTTGCAAATGGGCTGGGGGCGAAGGCACCCAGCAAAGCACGGCCTTTGGAGCTTGCAGAGTCAGGCGGGCCCACCAGACGGCGTACACTGAACAAAACATAACAAAACTGAAATGCAGAAAACAGTCATTTTCTCACCCACACCAGTGATGTGTGTAACATGCAGAGACAGCGGCACTGGCATGAGCCTAGCGATGTACTGGGTACTGGGTAGGTTGGATGGGCAGCATTTTAAATGTGATTGCAGAAGCTTGACATATTGAATAAATGCTGTAGATTAATTATTTGAGTACTTTTCTCATTTTTTTTTCAGATTGTGAAAGTCATCACGTTTGAAATATGAATTCATTTTCCTTGAGGAGATGGGGAAAAAAAAAAAGTCATTCCGTGGCAAAAATGAATGAAGTTAAATGTTCATTACATTTAACATATATACATACAATGTTCCCGTATTATTCAGCAATTTCTGGGGTGTAGGAAGGTCCTGGCAAAGCTGAGGTTCAAACCCAAGAGCTGGGTCTGTAATCTGATTTCCTGACACAGATTGAACACTTCCCTTTTCCCCAACAGCCATTTGTTTTGTTTCTGAAGAAAGAGTTGAGTAAGAAACTGAGCCAGTTAAATCGTAGTTTAATAAAATACTTGGGATCTATCCAACTTCATAGGCAGTAGGGCTTGCAGAAAAAGGGAAGTACAGGTTTTATGCCATTTTGTGGCTGGCTGGGAAAGCCCAGATGCTGAGGGAAGCCCAGGAGCGTGAGTGTTGTTGGGGATGACAAATTCCAGACACGAGTGCCCCGGGTTGTGGGCATGGACAGCCACAGCCCGGGGTGTCAGAGAGACAGTGTGACTCCAGGTGTCTTGTCACCTTACTAAAGAAGGGTCAACTTCATACAAACCTTCCTCTCCTCACCCTTATTATTTCCCTCAAAGCAATGCTTTAAAAAACCCCATTCTTTTCTTCTAGGCACTCTGACATAAAAATATTTCTTCAGTCAGTTCCAAACCTCTGTGGTTCTGGGACAGTGCATGGTGGGACTTAGGGATGGGTGTGTGGTTTTTCCCTTAAAAGGAAAACCAGCTGACCATCCCTCCATCTGCCCTTAGACCTTGTCAAGAAAGAGAATTTTGAGGCATCCAGCAGCCTTCAAAGGTTTCCTTCAGACCCTCCCCAAGGCAATGAACATGTGGAAGAGCTCATATAAATCCTAGTTCCTCAGCTGAAATGCAAACGTAGATCTATACAGATTCAGTTTCCAGTTTCTCTGACAAAACCTTTAAAGATGAAGCTGAAGAATTTTTGAGAGCCCCCTCTTACTGAGAAGTTTACCTCACACAGGTACCCATCCCACAGTTGTGTTTTAAGCTGTTGTTGTGACATACAGCAAAATCACAGAATTATAGACTTCTTTGGGTTGGAAAGGACCTTTGAAGATCTAAGTCCAGCCCCCATCTTTTGGGAAATTCCTCTGATCAACACAGAAGCTGTTGAAGTCACAAGTTTGTGTGTGGCATTTCCCCAGCTACTTATTTCCTCTGCTTTCCACAGCTGCACACTGAAAGGGTGCGTTCTCCTCAAAAATCAAATCAAATCATAATTCCAGAGATTAGATTATTACCTGTAAAAGCAGTTTGAACACGCCGTGACGGGCACCCATCACATCGGCCGTGAGTTGGTCTGTGTTTATCGCAGCGAGAGCAAACAGGAGATGTAGTTGTAGAAAGAAGCGGTGAATTCGGGTACTCTGGGAGATTAACAGAAAACCACATCACGTTTTCAATACCCTTTTGTTTTTTCCCTAATGCTGATGAAACAAAGACAGAAGTGTCAGATGAGCTGCCCAAGCCGCAGAAGAACTACCATGGTCAGATACAAGCGTACCTGCTCGGTGCGTCGTGTCCAGAGCCCAGGGGAACCTGCCAGTTTGTTAGATCCTACTTGGCTTTCAAACAGCTCAGGAGAAACAGCGCTCGAGAGAGAAAATGACTCCACAGCAATGCCCACACCAATGACTAAATGCAGCCTTTATTATAGAAACTCCAATAATGGAAAAGTAAAGAGCATAGCTTACTTCTCATAGCAAATTATTTTTAAGCAGCTAAATATTATAGCAAGCAAGACATGATCAGCCAAACCACCTTCATACACAAGATGCTAATCCGTGTCTCCCTCATTCAACCAGAATTAACAGCTGCTTTTTAATCTGGGCTTTGTCCATCAGGGAGTAAAAAGGACTGGAAGAAATTAAATCTTGCATTATCAGCTCCTCAGCAATTAGTCTAAGTATGACATTAGCATGATCACGGGGTGCCCTTGTGTCCACCTTGGGTGTACAGGAGACCACAGTGAATGGTGTGGGGTGTACAGGAGACCACAGTAAATGGTATGGGGTGTGCAGGAGACCACGGTGAATCATAGAACCAATGCTCTGGGCTGTGCAGGAGCCCATGGTGAATGAATGGTCTGTGGTGAGGGCTAAGCAGAGCACCAGGGAGCAAGCCAGTTAAGTATAGTTTCCCTGGTGGGCTGTATCATCTCATCACGATCAATGTCTTCTGCGTCAGGGATGGAGTGATCAGAATCCACAGCTGGGGGAGAAGCCAGCTGGGGGTGCTGATATGGTGCAACTGTTATGGCCCACCTAGTGAAGAACTGGTTTATCCTGAGAGCCTCTTCTTTGTATGGCGCTCTTTTAGGGGCTTTTCTGCACAACACCTCTCCTCAGACAAGACGTGTAAAAGAGAAAGTCTGGCGACCAAGAGCAGTTACACCTATAGAGTCTTCCTACTTGGGTGAAGCTGGCCAAGTGCCTACCTGAATTCTGATGGAAAAGAAATACAAGGTGTCAGCTGGGAAAGCTGGGCACAGCGCCTTGGGGGGCAGCTGGGCACTGAATTCAGAGTGTCTCTGCTACCAGCCCTGTGGTCTGTGGCCAGGGAAGGAGGTGACAACACGCAGGCTGGGCTGTGGTGGGGGAAAAAGGTTGCACGTCGGGGCTAGGATCTCTTGCTGCAGCCAGGAATTCTCCAGTGGATCTTCTCCTGCTGTAAAGCCCTGACTTCACTGGATGAGTTTTGCTGCGGGTTGGCAGCGTTTCATGGGAGCACCCAATTGTGTCACTGGTTTGTGCCACCTGCGCTTCACCTGCCCTGTCTGGAGCCAGCCCCGAGCGTTATTCCTCCAGAAAGGGCCATCAGTAGCTTCACAAAACCAGCAAACAAACCACAGCAATAAAAAGCATAAGAACAAATCAGGTAAACCTGAATCCAAACACTGTTCAATACCAACAGTTTGATTCACTGTAGAAAGAAAAAAAGTCTGGGGGAAAAAACCCAACATCATCCTCACGCCCTGGGTAAAACTGCCAGATTGAGCAGTCATTAAGAACAGCATTCTCTCCTCACGTTGAGATCAAACATTAAAAGACTGAATATTAACACAAAAGAGATTTTTGAGCATGCCCATGACAAGCAAATGCTATGCTCCTGTCAGTGGGAGCACCGAACTGTACCAACCCCACGGCCCAACAGTAAAAGGCCGTGGGAAGTAGGACTTAGATGTGAATGGGAAAGAGACCTCTCGGTCAGGTGTCAGAACAGTGCAGGGTCAGATCATGTGTGGTGCTGAGCCTTTTTCTGCAGTATTTGCTGTTCAAACCTCCCTGTGGAAGGGTGCAGGACAGTAACAGCTCTACTGCAGGCATAGGCACACTTTTGAATGGAAGCTCTTCCGTGCATTTACCTTTCCTGCTGGACACCTCATCCATTCGACAGCAACCAAACGCCTGAATCGAGTATGAACATCTGCTTTCTAAACTAGATGCTAAGGACAGCCTAAAGTAGAGGGTATGAGTTCTCTCCTTCCCACCGTGAAAGAAATCGCCCCCAGAAATACTCAGTAGCTTTACACAACGCAGGGCCTTGTCCCACGTCAAGGTGTGGCTCCGGGCAGTGAGGTTCCCAGGCAGAGGCTACAACTCCTGTCCCCTCTCTACTCGCCACCCGTGTCCAGGATCCACGGGCACCTCAGATCCGTTCGTATCCTCTGTGTGGCTTCCTCCTGGTAATCAGGAAGGTGACGAACACGATGACAAAGAGTCCCAGGATGCTCAGGCCCACCGCGATGGGAGCTGCTCTGCTGTTCTTATCGGGAAAACACTCTTCTTCTGAAAGCGAAAGGAGATGGGAGAACGGGTCACAGCAGAACTCTGTGCTCCTGGCTGTACACCTGCATTCCAGAAAACTTGGCAAATACAAGCCAGAAGTTCTCAAAACCTTGTTTTTTGTTGTTTTTTTTTTTTTTCCTGAGCTTTCACAGAATCTCGGGGATTGGAAGGGACCTTGAAGGCTCCTCCAGTCAAATCCCCCTGCCGGAGCAGAAACACCCAGGGCAGGTCACACAGGAATGCCTCCAGGCGGGTTTGGGATGTCTCCAGAGAAGGAGACTCCACCACCTCCCTGGGCAGCCCCTGCCAGGGTTCAGTCACCCTCACTGTGAAGAAATTTTCCCTCATATTTAAGTGGAATCTCCTCTGTTCCACTTGCACCCATTGCCCCTTGTCCTGTCATTGGGTGTCACTGAGAAGAGCCTGGCTCCATCCTCCTGACACTCACCCTTTACAGATTGATAAACATTCATGAGGTCACCCCTCAGTCTCCTCTTCTCCAAGCTCAAGAGACCCAGCTCCCTCAGCCTTTCCTCCTCTGGGAGATGCTCCACTCCCTCCATCATCTTGGTAGCCCTGCCCTGGACTCCAGGGAGAGACAGATCTCTCACACGACACTTGGAGCTGCACCTGAGCAGCAGCCTGTCCTCCAGGCAGGGCACCGTGATCTAAACCCCACGGTCTGCCCCAGCTCAGCAGTGAACCCAGTTTATACCTGGGGGACTCAACACTCTCCACCCCTCTCACTCCCTCCGACTATTCCAGGGCAGGTTTCAGCAGCTCTCCAAGCCAGAAGCCTCTGTTGTTATTAACTTTAGTGGCTGTGCTGGCACTGGCACAGACTGTGGCTTAGCTCGGGCTTTTCCCCAGTGGGAAACTCGACAGGGGGCAGTTTGCTGAGGGAGTGAGAGGAGTGAGAGCCATCACAACACAGCTTCTCCTCTGGTCCAGATGGCAACTTCATGTGATGCCCTGCCACAAAGCCAGAGCCATCAGCTTGCTACAGGACACTGCCTTTTAAAAGTTTGGTCTGGTTGATGTAAGCTGCTGTTCAGGCCATGAGCTGAAGAGTATTTGCACTGAAGTACGGTGAAAGCCAGAGGAGCTTGAATTGACCGTTTTGCTTTGGCAAAACCTTGGGCTATGAGCTCTGGGAGTTGTTTGTGAGATGCTGAAGTGCAGTTCAGAAGACACTGGTACAGCTCTCCAGACTCAAACAGGCAACGCTGCTGCAGACTGTACAAAGCTGGAACTTGAAACCAATGATCATTAACATGTTGGTTTTTTTCCTTCTCTTTTTAAAGGTAAGTAAATCAGGAGGAAGAGAAGTGAAACTACCAGTCTTGAGATGCTGGAGGGGAGGAGGCTGGTGATGTGTGTAGTCGTTCCTTCACTGGGGATTTTGTCTTTCAAAATCTGCATACCCAGCAGAGGTATGTACCAGTTTCATAACTGTTTCAAGGCCACTGGGGAATTATTTCAGTGATGGTGGCTGCTTCCTCAGCCTTTTGATTAAGAGCAAAACTAGTTTATTTCTGCATAGAGTATTGATTAGCAGAGATTAGCCTGACTATGAAGAGAGAGAGAGAAAGCCACAAAAGAGTCTTTCTAAACTCTGTCTCTGCTAGAGGTGAAGCCACACCAAAAGCCATAACTGAACTCTCTCATTGTACAAAGTCCAATGGGGATGTGGGGACCAGATGGGATCCCATGAGTTGTTCCAGCTCAGTGTTATCCCATAAAAAAAATCTTCATGAGAATGGCAGCACAGATTGGATTCTTAGTATGGCTTTTAAGAATTTAAAGAAAAGTATGCCAAAAAAATAGTCCATGTCCTAAAAAAAGCCCCAAATGTTGTTTCCCGTTATATTCCTATGAGAATAAGAAACGCAGACAAAAATGTGAACTAACAAAAGAAGAATCGGTCAAAGAGCCAAACTGAGTCAAAAGAGAGATTTAAAAGAAAAAGCATACAGGGGCAGTATTTGGTAAGCATGCAGAAAATCAATGTCAGAAGGAGGGAATGTCTTTTTAGTGCCTGTGAAGGGCTGGAGAGCTGATGAGCCTCCACCCGAGTTCCTGTATGGAAACACCCTGAGAGGAAGTCACAAAAACGTGAGGATGTACAATTTGAAAGAGACCACAGGGTCCCATCTAGTCCACCTCTCTGATTTTTGTAGGATCTTTCGTGCATTTCATAAGAGATAAGACCACAGGAGTGTCCATACTGTGGGACATGGGAGTTTCTGGTGCACCCACCAGCCCTGGGTCCTGCAGCCTGGTCAGGTCCTGGCTGTGTCACCGGACAAGAAACAAAGCTGGCAGCACCTCCTTGCCCCGTGGAAGGAACCCCAGGTGTGGGAGGAGGGAAGAAATTTTGATGAGCCCCAATACTGCGCAATCCAGAGACCAGAGGAGTCAGTGTTGGCGAGTCTCTGTCCTTTACTAAGCTACACGGGGGCTTCCTTGTGACTGCACTCAAGGAAAGACAAATTGCAGAGGCGAGCAGCGCCTGTCATTCTGAAATGGGGAGCCTGCCCATCACACTCCTCCTCAGGAGCACGTTTCCCCACATCTAGACACAGCTGCTCCGAAACTGCCGCCCTGCATTCACAGATATCCCTTACTGGTTGGCAGTTTTGCTGCTGCAGCTGTGGGACCCCACGGGTGCCGAGAGCCTTTTGAAACAGCTAAAACGTGACTGCACGGAGAGCAGTGAGCTTGAAGCGAGCGGAACATACCGGGGGTGTGGGCAGAGCGGCCGGGGCGAGCACACCGCCGCTCACTCGGGGGAGAAGGGGTGGGGAAGGAAGGGTGGGAAAGGTGTCCTTCTCCTTACCTTTGCCAAACTGGTCGCCCACAATATCGAACGCCTGCAGTTGCATGTTAACAAAGAGCAGCTGGAAGTACTTCTCCAAGGCGAAGGTCTGTGTGCTGACACACTTAAAGGAATTCCCCAGCGTTGTGGTAAACAGCTTCTCGTGTATGGCTGCGTAGTAAAGCATGCCTGGAGAGAGGGAGAAAAGAGAATCCACGCTAGCTCTGCTGGAACCAGCACCTTCCTGAGGTGCTCTGGCAGAGCAGCAGGCACAGATGTGGCTGAAGCACGGACACTGCCCCCGTAATAGTCATTAGCCTGTCTCAGACCTGATACATCAGGAAACATTTGTGCAAAATCAACGGCAGAGAAAATCTGAAGAGATGGCTCAGAATTTTTCTCTGATTGAAACTGCAGCCCAGCCCCTTCTCCTCCATTTTTATGACAGAAGATTTAGGTGAATGACATGTTGAAAGCCTGATAGAACAGGTAATTTGCAAAATCCAGTGTTGTAAAGGTACGAAAGCCTATCCCACACCCGGAGCAGTTTGGTAGGAAATTAAGACTGAAATCACTGACCTCCAGAAAAGGACTGCAATCCGCTCTCAATTTTACTGACATAGTACGTTGGAGTTTGCTGTGGGGGAAGACACATCTTTAGAATCACAGAATCATAGAATCATTTAGGTTGGAAGAGACCCTCGGGATCATCAAGTCCAACAATCAGCCCTACTCTACAAGTTCTCCCCTACACCAGATCCCCCAACACCACATCCAATGTGGTTGTGTCCGTGTAGGGGGGAAAGAACTGCTTTTTCCACCCCGCTGGCACTGCTGGTGCCACCTAGCTTTCTTTTGCTGCTGACATGGGAAGCACCTTGTACAACCACACAGAGCAGAATTCCAAGCTACGTGCCCTAAAGCTCTAGTACAACCTGGCCAGCTCTCCCCTCTTCGCTGTCACAGAGCACCCACCAGTCCTGGGAGCTCTTCCCTGGTCTCAGTGTTGGGGTATAACCCGAGTCTGTACATCACAGCCCCACTATTCCTTTTAATTCCAGCTGTGAGCACAGGGGGACAGTGAGTGCAGTGGGGGGATACATGGTAGCAGATGTGAATGTCTCCTGTGTGCCCCATTTTAATATCACCCATTTAAAAAACTTAGGATGGATTAGGAAAGAAGTGCACCAGAGAAGAGGTCCTCGGCATTAAAACCACAAATAAGTCAAATACTATCATTTTTCTGGCAGCAGCTCTCTGTTCTGTTTGGCCACAGTGAATAACTTCTTGGGGAAAACACCTGCTCCTACTTCACGTCTTGTGGTTTGGTTACAAAACTTCCTTTTTCGGGTGTTTCTGCAGGAGGCGGCTAGCAGGGGGGAGGGCTGAGCTCACCTCCCCCAGCCCCAGGGCCTGGGCCAGCTCCTCTTTCACCAGAGAAAATGAGGAGTGCCACCAGTGGAGCACTGCTGGTTCAAAGCAGTCAGAGAGGCTGTGGGGCCAAACACATCAAAAACAGCAGCAAAATGGTTTCTTATTGATGTGAATTTCAAAGAAGCCTAAGGCAGAGCCCTGCTAGCTCTTGGGGCTTATCTTTAAGTGAAGGGCGATTGCCTAATGCTGTGCCAATAGCCACCTTTTTAGGTCGAGACAGGTCAAGTGCCTCCTAAAGGCTCTCATCTCTCCCCTTAGCTCTGCCTCCAGCCGGGCCTTTTGTGGGTACTTGAATCACCAGCCTCTTCCTAAGGGTCCTTGAAGCACAGAGAAGGCTCCCCTCGGTGCAGGAAGCATCCATCTAAAGCAAACACTCAGGTCTGAACTGAGCCTTTGTCTTAAAAAACGCTCCTTGGTTTTGTTACTGCACTTTTCCGAGGTGGCTTTAAGAAAACCTTCTACCACAAACCCAAGAGGTGGTCATTAGTTGAAGTGATTTCTCTGCTTTAGCATTAATGACTGCGGTGTGCTATAACGTGCTGTTCCCTCTTGGACTTTCTGTGGAAATGACTGATTAGCCATTTTTGTCAGTTGTCACCAATTTGAGCTTGGAAGCGGGCTGTAAGAGCGACGTTAGGGTGGGATTAACTGCAGTGCCCAGACCAGCAGCGATGGCCAGGAGCAGCTCAGAGCTGCAGGACGTGGCTTTAGTGCAGGCACACGCAGAGTTCAGTGGGATCAGTCTGTGTCGTGTTCCTCCCTGCCCGTTGATGACTTTACACACAGTGTTACCTCCTGTCTTTAGCCCTGCTGGTATCACCACCCAGCCCTTACCAGCTTCCAGAGCGATGGTACTTCCCTCTGCCTCCCAAAACGTGTAAACCATGGAGATGTGTGAGGAAGCAAGAGGATGGTGCTGCACCCCATGGCTTTCCCCGCTGCTCATAATGTCAGCAGCGCCTCAAAACCTCATCCAGGTACGGTGATGGCCCAGCAGGGAAGATACCCAGTGGGAATCCATAGACACAGAATCAAAGACACAGCTCATTTTCCCACGGTGGGAGCACAGCCCTCTCTCTCGGCCACATTTCTGTGCATACTCTCGAGTCTCCCGGGCACGGTGCATTTTAAGGGCTCTCACCTACAGTTCTGTTGTCCCAGGTCACTTGTCTGGAATTTTCCACTCGGAAATAAGGTGAAATTAAGGCCCTTCAGCTGTGGATGGGTCACAGCTCCTGGGCACTTACACCTGCCCAGGCTGCCCTTCGGATTGAAGGAGCAGGGCTGGCTTGTGCCCGGGCACTTGTGACTTATGGGAAGGAAATGACCAACCTCACCCGCACTCGGGTGTCCCTCAAACACCACTTTGGAGGAGCAACTTGGTGGCGTGGATCAGAGCTCCCAGCACACACACCTTGTTCCCACGCAGGGACTCCAGCCCCAAACCCGTTCCCTGTCCCTCTCCCACACAAACAGCAGACCTGCCCTTCCCTCCCCTCAAATCCAAACACGGATTTTTGCTCAGGGCTATTTCTAGACTTTGTGCTGCCAGACCAGTCGCTTTAACACCATTCTCAAGCACTTGCTCTCAAAGGATGGCGAGGCACTCTACTTACCCTTCACTGTGCATACAGACCTCAAAGTTCAAGCAGGTAAGACCCGATTTGAGGTGGAGGTTAGCCCTACCCTGAGCAGAGTGGGAGCCTCCAAAGGTCTTTTCCAGCCTGAGTTAATCTCTGGTTCTACAATTCTAGCCTCTTGGGAAGGACAGGAGTAACAGTGCCTCGTGTACAGGTGGAAAACTAGCACAGAAACGGATGAAGCGCCTTTTCATGCAGCAGGAGCTGGGTCACCAGCCCTACACACTCCATTCCCTCCAAACGCAACCATTACCTTTTCAAAGGTGAAGTTTATAAACCCTGAGCTGAAAGTTATGTTCAGCTCGGCCTGCGCCGGCCCACAGCTGCCCGACGTCCGCGTGGCGTTGGGGTTGACAATCAGGTAGTCCCTCCGCTTCTGTGGAGAGAAGAGACACCACTGGTGAGGAGGAGGGGGAGAAGGAGGAAGCCTTCATAAGGAACACACTGGGATTTAGAGCTGAGGGACATGGGTTAGTGGTGGACTTCGCAGCGTTGGGTTTATAGTTGGACACAAGGATCTCAGGGGTCTCTTCCAACCTAAATGATCCTGTGAAAAGGACTTTCACCAGATAACCATGTTAGAAATACCCAGACTCCAGGCCAGAATATGTGGATTTCTAACGGGGGTGGCTTGAGGCAGGTGAACTGCAGGGCCTGGGGATCTAACCCCACAGGTTACAAAACACAATCACCTTTGCAGGTTTTCTTACATCTTTTGGTGAACCATTCCCAGTGGGTCACTGCTAGGAGAAGGTACCAGCTTCCCAGGAGCCCTGCTCTGATCCAGCCTGGCAGTTCCTGTGATCCTCAGATCTCCACAGCTCTGCACCGGGACAACCCCCCTGGGACTCCAAGTCTGAACTGACAATTTCCTGCTTTCGTTGCAGCTCACGGTGTCAAGCCCTTCACGGAGGTCACTTTGGGTTGTAATTAGTCTCCCATCCTGGGAAGCACAAGTCACACCGAAGCCTGACCCACCCTCCCAAGTGTTGGTACCCCAAATGAGTCACAGAAATAAGAGAGCACCCACATGTCCCATGGACACCATCACAGAAGCCACCGCACAGCAGCGGGATGCTGAGGCAGGGAAGAGGCCCTGGACTGGTAGCAAACCACTTGTTTTCATCCCCCACCCCAACTTCTGAAAATCGCTCTGAGAGAAGAAGGAGGAACTCCAGCTAATGAAGATGCAGCCCTGACACAGCTCAGCCTCGTGGTGCTTCCACCTCACCTCCTGCGGGTTCCGAGCCATCAGCTGCAGGCCCATGACCGCCTTGATGCAGGTCCTGTTCCCGCTGGAAACAGTGTAGGTGCCGGTGGGGATGGGAGAAGGCTGCGGTGCCAGAGTCGGTCTCGCCGCCGTCGTAGTGGATGGGACGGCTGTTGGAGTCCCTGGATGAAGGGTTGTCGTGCTGGTTGTGGCTGTGGTGTTTGGACTTTTATGCACTGTTGTTTGGTTTCCTGACCCTGTGGTGGTGGCTGCAGCGGCTGTGGCAGCACTCATCATGTGTGTGTTTGGGGTGGTATGATTTTGGGTTGCATTTGTAGCTGCCACCGCCATTTCTGTGCTGGAGCACGCTGTGGTTTGCTCAGTCGAGGCCACGGGGGGAACAGTTGTGTTCTGCTCTGCAGGTGTCCCCATTCCCATCGCCTGGGTTGTAGCCTGACTGGTCACAGTTTCATTGGCTGCTGATGGTGTGGACACCACCGTGGGAGAGGTCTGGCTGGTCTCTTGCGTGGTGGCTTTTCCTGACACGTGATGGGCTGGTGCTGTTGTCGGCACAGCAGTGCCATGGCTTATGGGTGTTGTTCCAAGAAAGCCTGTGCTGTTAGAAGGAATTGTGGTGCCTTGGTGGGGTGAAGGCTGGTAAAGGGAAAGCGGCAGAGCAGAGGTGGCTGTACGGTGGAAGGATGTGGTTTCTGGAGACGGTTCGACCCCCGGGGCCACTTCAGCAAAGCAGGAGGAAAACACTGCAGAGAAACAGACACATCAGTAGTCTGGATACCTTCACATTGAACATTCCTGCTGATACCCACGCTGTACCTGCCCCGATTTTCTTACTGAAGGGGTGATATGATTGTATTCTTCACTTGGAGAGTGAAAGCAGAGGACCCGTAGGACTATCCATAACTTCTCCCCACTCCCCACCTCCACACCCCTGAAGAGACCCACTGCAGCAGCAGCACCTTGGCTCCCTGCTGCCCCCATGCCACTTTTACTGCTGAAGGTGCCAGAGGATGCTGGAGGTTGAGCAGATCTTGCCCCATCCCTGGGCAGCACAGGAATTCCCTCACGGGCAGCAGCATCACAGGATTTGGGAGAAGCAAATGAGGAAGGTCTGAGGAGGTGGAGTGGGTGCAACAGGCAAAGGGTGGTTGGTTACTTACCCAGAGCAGGGGGAAAGGGAACACTTTGTGTGTGTGCGAAGGAAGTGAGGTGGTGTAACGGCCCTACAGTGATTCACAACAGTCTGGGAGGCAGGGAAACTCCAGCTATTGAGTTATGGTTTGCTTGTAGCCATGTCAGCTGGAACCCTGAGGTTCTTCCTCCTGGGAGGTACCCAAGGGGATGCTCCAAGCAAGGAAAAACCCACCCCTTGATGCTCTTTCAGTGACGAGAAAAATGTCAGGGTACAGCAGCCAGGGGCTTTTCGGGCCACATCTAAAAACAGTCACAACACCAAAATTATACTTTTATAGAAATATTCCCTTCCAGAATGGGAAAGAAAAAGTCTGGCTGCTAAATGTGAATAACAAAGCGAAGGAGATGTGTGAGGAGTAAGTTGTAGAACAGATGACACTCACAACTCTTCCTGAGCCTGTGGTCGTGAGTGTGCAACCAGACTCTGCAAAGAGAGGGGCGTGCTAAAAGGAACCACAAATCACAGGTCAATCCCTGTGGGCACGAACCCTCAGGTGTAGTTAAATGCTTGGCTGCCTCGATTAGCTGGAGGGCAGAAAACAGTACAGAGCTCCATTAGCTCCAGTACGGAGACAGAAGGGACCCAAAAGTGCAAGACAGGTCCCGTTCCCCGGCTCCCCAGAGGAGCCCGAGACGCGTGCCGGACGCTGTGCTTCCCAAAGGAATACCTCATGAAGCAGAGCCGAAGCTTTGCAGCAGGCAGGCTGCTGAGGTTTGGATTCTGGGCTGGATTCAGGGCAGTGGCACGTTCAGAGTGGAAATGGCTGAACTCTCACAAACTCATCTTCCTGCCATTTATGTACTTTCGCTCGACACGACCAGAGATGGGCAGCAAGAGCTGAATCCCCCAAATCTCACCGTCTTAGGGCACGCATAGACTACATCAGACTAACCAGAACTCCCGGGTTTTGAATCAAATTCGAGATGAAAATGAAAGAAACGAGAACAGATGCACAGATCTGAAGCCACGCTTGCCTTTTCCCTTCAAGTGGCTGGGTGAGAGCAGAGCAGGGCTGTGGAGCTCTACCCAGTGCCCCTGCACTGCCCCCCTTCCACCCCTGGGCCTGGGCTGGGCTTGGCTGCCCGTGGAGCTGCTGCTGTCAAAGGGCAGCTCGATACTCTTGAAAAGCCACAAGAACAATGGGACTGATCCCAGAAGGAACCAAAAAAGTGCCATAACTGATATGATAGTGCAGTTTGTTTTCTCACTTTCCCCTGGACTTTACCAGACCTGCTGGCAGGGCTGAGGAGCACAGAACTTGGCTCCTTCTCTTTCCACCAGTGGAAAAATCAGGGCAGTTGCTGCACACCAGTTTCAGGCAGCTCCATCCAAGTTCTATCGGCGTAATAAAAACAAAAAAGAAGAAGTTGCAATTTTCACTCTTCCCCCCCCCAGGACTGTAACCAACCCAGCGTTAAATCTACCCGAGCCTCAAGCCGCCAGCACTTCCCCGTTCTCGGGACCGGGCTGGCTCTGGTCACCAGTTGGGTAACACTGGTCTTACAGACATGGAGAGACATGTCATCTCACTGGCGTTTGGAGGCCACCCGTCGCTTTTAAACAAAGCTTCCCTTCCCCCAGAGGGTCACTCCAGCCTATTTGTCACTAGAGAGATGCTCAGCGTGACGAGGTCACTGAGGGGCAGAGTCAGAGACGGGTTGGGGTGGCCCATGGCTCGGGGTCCCCAGGTGAGCTCCCAGGCTGCTCCTCCCTCTGCCTCACAAATGCCCCGGAGCCCTCTGCGCACCCAGCACCTCAGAGCAGAACCCGCAGAGAAGGCTCAGGGCCACGCTCAGAAAATCACCATCCCTTCTGGGCCTGAAAACCCCGTTTTCCTGCCTTGGTGACCAGGGAGGTTCAGCCAACACCAGCAATGGACGCAAGTGTCACCGCTCTGCTCCCCGCAGTCAGGCTGTGACACGTCTCACCCCGCTGTCCCAGAATGGGGTGGGTGAAAAAACAAAATACCCTTTTCTGGGGATTTCTTCAGCGTCTCCTCTGACCACGCTCCGCTGCTGCTCCGTTCCGCTTCCTGCTGCTCAGGAGCAATGGAGAAATGCTGGTGTTTGGCTGATTCTGCGTGGACGCAGAAACCTGACCCGGCGTCAACAGTCACCGAAAACACTCTCTCCGGCTGCTTTCCAGTTCTGGGGGGGGACTGGAAAAGCACCCAGGTTTTCTGAGAGGTTTTGGTGCTGCTGTAGTTCCCCTCCGCCTCAGGAGCAGGTTCTCAGACCTCCAGCCCCTCAGCACTTTATCCCCGATGCTCCATCCCTTTCACGCCCTGCCCGCGCTGGGAGACCCGCCTTAATTAATGGCATTAATGAAACACCGCAATGAACTATGAAGGGAAGGATCAAAATCGGGTAAGGAGATGAGGGAACAAGTTCTTTCTGGTCAGAAGATCCTTGCTGACCACAGAGTTGTTACCTCTCCCAGCCCGACCTCCTTCTCCTCTCCTACATACGTTTTGGGGCTAATTCAGCAGATTCTGGCGGTGAAGCGGGTGCGGGAAAGCAGAGCAGGGGCAGCGGGAGCTGCTTCTCCTCCGGTCCCCGGGCTGTTTCCCCGCTGGCTGCGGCGGAGGGGGGGACGGGGACCGCCAGCCGGGCCGCCCCTGCGTGTGTCCCGCTCACCCCCGCCGGCGGGCTCAGGCGGGCCGTCGATTAAACCCCTCACCCT